>JAOTRH010450341.1:7078-30676 GCA_034768845.1 Heliamphora exappendiculata | reverse complement strand
GTAACCTAATTTATTTATCGGGAATCCATATCTTAAACGTGGGGAGAATTCAGTGCATTTGATAATTGAAAACTCAATAAATAATTTGAGTTAGGGCCGGGAGTTCAGTCAGGACCTTTAGTGGAATATGTTTAGATTCGTATAGGAAAGTATCTAGCTCGGGGACAGAGTTAGGAATATCCAATTTTCTCGTACGGTTAGCCCGAGCCCTATACTTCCTCGTGATCCCTCACGTAGTCCATTATACACACGCATATTTTTCTTATTGGTTTCGGTAATTATTTGATTTAATTTGAATGCCGGTATTGCCGCATGGGACATTCAGGAATTAAATTAAATTAATGAGGGGCGGTTTTACTTTTTGGCACACCTAGGGATTACTCCCTAAGTGGCCGGTCCTAGGAGATGATGGATTTGATTATTTATGTTAAGTATATATATCTTCATATCTTTTCAGGAAAGAGAATATATATACTTAATATATTTTTTGGTATATGCATATATATTAAAAGGAGGCTCCTTAATAAAACCCTAACCCTAATTCTCCCACCAAGCTGTAGCCCCCTTCTCCTCTTTGGCAATTTATTATGCCTTTTTGGAGATTATTGTGTGAGAAGAAACCAAAAAGAAGGAAGGACACTTCGATCGGAATCGGTTCCCACACGTCATGATCGTCGTAGTGCGTCCGGGACATACGTGAGAAGGTTGCAAGGTCGTCTTCAACGTATTCGGGATTTCTTGAAACTTTTCGACAAGTTTCTTAAAGATATTAGGTTATTAAAATAATTATAGTTTTCATTTTTTTATGAAAATTGCATACGTCATTTTTTACGGTCACGACGTCGATTCATAAAATTTTTGTTTCCGTTGCGCGGCTGCTTATTTCCAACACGGTCCCCCAAGAGCCAGGCTTTAAAATAAAACAACAAAGAATTTCAAAATCTTCCCAGACAGTTCTAACGGTTAAAAGACCGCTCGAGCGATCCTTACCGGGACATTATTTTTCTCACCGCCTGTAAAACAACAAAGAGTCCATTTTGGCCGCTCGTTAGATTGCTCGAGCGGTTCATCAAGCGGTCTAGCTCTGGACCAACTTTTCAAAATGAAACTTTTTCTCCCAACACTTAACCATTTTTCAACATTTTTGAAAGCTCACAAGGCATACTCTGCTAAAGAAAACCCACCAAAATAAGGCCCAGAACCCTCCCTTGAGGCAAAAACGTTTATATAAGGGATAAAACCAACGAAAATAGAGAATAGCAACCAGCCCAATGCCTCTTTCAAGATCATAAAACATACATGCATTGATATAATCGCCACAAGGCTTACAACACACGATTTCTAATCTCAAAACATTTAAATCAATACATGATCCAAAAACAAAAGGCAAACTAAGTAAGGTCTTCCGCTACCTTCGGTTCCTTTAGATCACCCTGCGTGATCATGAGCACCTAAAAAAGATTTTCAAAACCCACAACGTGAGCCGAGGCTCGATAGGTTACAAACTGACATGAAATAAAAGAAAAGCATACTAACAAGAATAATATGAATATCCCAACTCACACGAGCCTAAAAAAATGGTTTTGCATCTCAAAACCAAAAGTTTTCATACAAACTCCATACGCTCGACAGTTTATCAAAACATAAACATTATGTCATCTTTAACAATTTTACACAACCACAATGGTTCACATGTAACTTCTACTTCTTCACAGGTTTACATCGTAGGACCAATATCCACCCTTCATTATGCATTTCTTTACGGGTTTTCACCGAGGGACCAATATTCACCTCAACTAATGCATGAGTTACCAAAGTTTGCACACACATAGCCCTATACCAACATCAAAAACACTCATCAATGTCATCCACCTAACCATGAAGACCAACTAACGTTACAACAAAGCTCAACCCCAAGGGTTAGCTCCAAACATCAGAGATTAGGTTTTCGCAAACATTTACCCAAGTCCTTTCGATTTTTAAAACTCTTCTTTTTGAAAACAACACGAACACATACGTCCATCAATCTTATAATAAACCACAAAAATGTATAACATGCTTTTTACTTAATCAAACACGATTTAAACAAAAGGTTCAATATTTAATGCAGTAGAAAATGGTAGAAACGAATAAGATTTCACGTGGCACCATTTTAAGACAAAATAGTATAGGATCCTACCTCAGTGAGTTAAAAACTCGACACCTTACACACCGACGAAAAACCAAGGTTGTCAAAATAATAATCTGTTCGAATGAACGCGAAGCTCATGACAAGGATAACAAGAATCCGCTATCCGTTCACTAAAAACCAAGCCCGAACCGTCCAAAAAGCTAGAGAAAAGGTGGAGCTTTTGGTTTATCAAGAGAGAATGAAAGAAAACTTAATAGTTAAGTTTTGAAAACCAAAATATCTAAAAATATCTCCCCTCTCATAAATACATACATAAGACAGACCGCTTGATTGGTCTAAGTACCGCTCGAGTAGTCTTGCCTAGAAAATCTCGAATTTTCTGCTACAACGTTCGAACCGGTCTAGGATTCAACCTAACATGCATCACTAAGCTACCTGCCACATGCATAACACATATAGAAACATGATTTTCTATAACAGTTAAAACGATAACCACACGTACGAATATACATTACAAAATTTAAAACGAACCGGGTCTCACATTTAGCTTGGTTTGAGGTCGAATCTTGGCATTGGAATAGTAGATCCTTGATATACGCGCTGTGGGCTTTGCGTTTATCATGACGGAATCTCGTTTTGGTGACTTTAGTTTTTTATTGGTGCTTAAAACTTCAAGTTTTTAACTCTCCGAGGTAGAATTCTAGACTATCATGTTTTAAAAGGGTGCTACATTTGATTTATACACGTTTTTATTGTTTTAAAATGCTAAAAATGTTAAACTTTGTGTTTAAACCTCGTTTGGTTGGATAAAAAGCATGTTATGCATTTTTATGGTTTATTACAATGTTGATGGACGTGTGTGTCCGTGGTTTTTGAAAATATGAGTTTGAAAATCAAAAATATTTATGTAAATGTTGTGAAAACATGGTTTTTTTGGAGGTTTGGAGCTAACCCTTAGGGCTGAGCCTTGATTTTAAATGATTCGGTTGAGATGGTGGAAACATGTTGAGAATGTTAGTTGATTTCCATTGGTATATGTACAATGTTGCTGCATGCCCTAGAGTTTTATACATAATTGTGTGCGTACAAATATTTTGATAGTGTGCCTTTTTAATGATTCTGTAGATTATCATAGCAATGTGTGTGTACTTAGACCGTCATTGTTGTTCAGTAAAAATCCAAAAACTTGAGCAAGATAGGTGCTTCGTTCTTTCGGGTTAATTCCCGTAAATGAAGTGGTTGGCGTTTGTTGTTGTAGCTCCATATAGAATTTGTTATTACCTAGCAGGTCATTGGATCCCTCGGCCCTAGTCATATAAAGGGTATGAAAGTCAAATGTATGGCAACATAGATTTGAGTATAAATAGAAAATTATTAGGGTTGTATACAAAAAACTATAATTTTTAGTTTTAGTAGTTAATTTTTTTTTTAAATAAAATTTGTTATTCCATTTTATGAGAATCTTAATGAGTAGTGTATGTAGTTTTATTATTTATTTAATATTATGTATGAATGTCTTTTATTCTCTACAGTATTTAATCTAGTGTGTAGAGTTTAGCTTACACACAGAAGACCAGATTATCGGTTCTTCTAGAATATAAATTTTTAGTTCATGGCTTAGATGGAATTGGACACACCATCGGTACGGTTATAGCGTAGAGTTTTAGACCTTTCTTAATTACGAAAAATAGATAATAGCATCGCCTATTGTTCTTATTCGTTGTGTTAGTACAATTCGTGTGTATTGAACAAGATTACGTTGGGATAATTAATTTTATACTGACTATATAAATTTATTCACACCCCATGGTTATTATGAGTATTTATACTCTTAATCCCAAAATAATTAATTATTTATGTATATTTAATATTCGTTATTCTGATTCATTAAATGGTGCGATTTCTTTCGGGTCTATAATTCTGGTGAGTTGGATAACGAAATTAATTATATGATTAATATTAATTATTGATGAAATTTACATTCTGAAATATTGAAATTGACGATACCCCCTTAAGGAAACTTATAAATTTTAACCGAGTAAATCCTGTAGGTGGTTTTAATTATCTAGCAGTTAAATAAGTCATGTAGAAGGTTTTAAGAAATTTATTTAAGAAGTCGATTAAATATAATTGTCAGTAATTTAATTTAATCGGCGGGTATCAAAAATCTTAACGTGGGGAGAATAAATAAGTATTTAATAACAAGAGCTCGTATATTCGATTTTGAAAATATGGTTGGAAGTGCAATTATAATTCTTTAGTGGAATAAATTATAATTAATATTTTTATGAAATTGCTTTTGGGATGAGGTGAATTTTCATTATTACATTGGGAGCCGAAATCATATTTACTCTACAGGTCCCTGCTATAGCCTATTTATATGCTGTTATAAAACCTAACGCGAAGTAATTAATTAATTTGTCAGGTAGCTTGGTGGCTAGGGTTTTCATGTCTTTGAAACCCTAAGTCAAGTTAAAGAAGGTTTTGAAGAACACGATATATTAAAGTCCACACTTTGCTCGTGTTTGGCATTTGGGAATACAGTAGAAGTCTTGTGTCGGAGATTTAACTAGAAGTTAAAAATCGTGACAGATCGTTGACTTAAAATTATTACAGTAATCGAAATCATTCAATCAGATTTCGAAAGGTATAATTTTAAAACTAACTTTGGGAGTATTACCAGGTTTTATTTTGATTGTTCGATATCAAAAAAATTTAATCTGGAGCAAATTTGGGCGCTTTCCCATCCGGCTATTTTCGATTAAAAATTCATAGACATAGTATTAGAATCTTGGCAGTTTGCCCGAACATATCTGAGTTATAAGAATCATTAAAAGCATAGCTTATCCTTAATCGCGCTGCAGGCATCACTATTTCATCATAGAAATGGGTAGGAGTTAATCTCTCTAGTAATTCCCTTAGAGTCACACATAATTCAGTTGTCCCATTAAACTAAAATCTTGAGATCTTTAGTCTGTTAGGTTGGGTTGCCATTAAGGTGTCTCGTTAGTAATAGGCTTTAGTCACATTCTCCTCGATAAACAATTCACATGCTCTCTAGTCAAACCTTTTGTTAATGGATCTGCGATATTATCTTTTGACTTTATGTACTCAATGGATATAGTTTTACTTGAGAGCAGTTGTTTAATAGTATTGTGTCTACGATGTATATGTCGTGACTTACTATTATATAAATTACTCTGTGCCCTTCCAATTACAAATTGACTATCACAGTGAATGCAAATTGCCGACACAGTTTTAGACCGCATTGGAATATCTTCTAAGAAATGGCATAACCATTTTGCTTCTTCCCCAGCTTTATCCAAAGCTTTGAACTCAGATTCCTTTGTTGATCTAAAACTGGAATCTAAAATATTTTCAAGACACAACTACACCTCCGAGACTAAAGACATATCCACTTGTAGATTTTGAGTCTTTTGTATCAGATATCCAGTTGGCATCACAATAGCCTTCTAGAATAGCTGGATATCTGGTATAACACAATCCATAGTTACTAGTGTATCTTAGATATCTAAGAACCCTAACTATAGCCTGGATATCTGGTATAACACAATCCATAGTTACTAGTGTATCTTAGATATCTAAGAACCCTAACTATAGCCTTCAAGTGGTCTACCCATGGGTTATTTACGTATCTACTTAATTTACTCGTTGTATATGCTATATCTTGTCGCGTGTAGTTCATTAAGTACATTTGACTCCTAATAATCCTGAAATATTCCAATTGAGATATGCTTTTGCCCGTATTTTTGGATAGATGTAGATTTACATCTATCGGTGTCCTCATTGGACGGTCATCATCTTTGGAGAATTTACCAAGTATTTTCTCAATATAATGTGATTGAGAAAAAGTATATCCTTCAGATGTTTTAGAAATTTTCATTCCTAAAATAACATCTGCCACTCTCAAATCTTTCATGTCAAACTGTTTGTTTAATATTTTTTTCGTAGATTTGATCATTTGATCATCACAACTTATGATGAGCATGTCATAACATAAAGACAGATGATGACATATCATTTATCTGTGTTTTTAACATAGACACTTGTCACGTTCGTTTGTCTTGAAACCATTTGACATCATAGTGTTGTCAAACTTCCCATGCCATTGCTTTAGCGCTTGTTTTAAACCATAAAAAGATTTAACGAGTTTACAAACTTTGCTCTCTTATCCAGGAATAAAAAACTCTTTCGGTTGTTTCATATAAATCTCCTCATTCAAATCACCATTAAAGAATGCCGTCTTCACATCCATCTGATGTATATCAAGATTAAATAACGCAGCTATGGACATTAGCATACGTATAGACGTTATTCTTGTAACCGATGAATATGTGTTAAAGTAGTCAAGACCTTCTTTTTGTTTGTATCCTTTGACCATAAGACTTGCTTTATACTTGTCAATTGATCCATTCGCTTTCATCATTCTCTTGAATATCTATTTATATCCAAGAAGTTTACAACCGGGTGCAAGATCCACTAGTTCTCATGTACGATTCGGAAGGATGGATTCTATCTCGCTGTTCACAGCCTCTTTCCATAAATGGGCTTCAACAGTAGATAACGCCTCCTTATAAGTTCGAGGCTCATTTTCTAACAAATAGGTTAAGAAATCTAGGCTAAAGGATTTAAAATTTTTAGTCCGTTTACTACGTCTAGGTTCTTCATCCTCTTCTCCTTCTTGATCTCCATCATGATCACCGCTTTGAGTACTGTCATAAGTTCTATTTATAGAACTTGTCTCTTGTCTAGATTTATAAAGAAATATATGTTTAAAGAATACCGCATTCTTTGACTCAATAATAGTATTAACATGCATTTCTAGAATTTCATATTTGTGAATCAGAAACCGATAAGCACTACTATTATTAGCATAACCGATGAATACACAATCAACGATTTTTTGTTCCAATTTTAACCTTTTTGGTGTAGGCACTACTACAATTTCCAAGCACCCCTACACTCTTAAGAATTTGTGAGTACACATATGACCTTTCCATAATTCATAAGGTATCTTATTCGTCTTCTTGTGGGGTATTTTGTTAAGAATATAATTAGCTGAAAAAACACCTTCCCCCCACAAGTTCTGAAGTAATCCAGAACTAATCAACATAGTATTCATTATATCATTTAAAAATTCTATTATTTTGTTTAGCAACACCATTTTGCTATGGAGAATAGGAAGTAGTTTTTTGATGAATTATGCTATGTTGTGAATAGAATGCACCAAAAGACAATTCATATTCACCACCTTTATTGCTCTTTAGAGCTTTGATCTTCTTTTCAAGTTGATTTTTAACTTCATTCTTGTAATGTATAAATATTTCCAAGGTTTTGTTCTTACTATTAAGCAAATGGATGTAGTAGTATCTAGTGCTATCGTCAATAAAAGTAATGAAATACTTTTTATCTTCTATTGTTTGAATTGTTTTAAAATCACATATATTACTGTGAATTAAATCCAGAGGTCCTGTATTTTTTTTAACAGAATGAAAAGTAGCCTTAGCTAATTTTATCTCTACACAAATCTCACATTTGTGATTTAGATCAATGTCAAATTTAGACAAGAAATTACTGTTAATTAATCTATGCAGAGAATTATAATTAACATGTACTAATCTATCATGCCATAAAGAGGAATTAACAATATAAGCAGATGAAGATTCATTCTTATTCATTACAAGTTTAGGTACAACAACCATTACAATGAGTTTAAATAGACGATCAGTCTGGTACCTCTTACCCACAAACATCCCATATTTTGTGAGTACAAAGTTGTCAGACTCAAACACAAGCCTAAACCCATTTTTACTCAATAAATACCGAGAAACTAGTTTCTTGCAAATATCTGGCACATGCGGCACGTTGTTGAGAATGAGTTCCTTCCCCGAAGTCATCTTTAAAATAACATTTCCTTGTCCTTCCACCTTGGAGGTAGAAGAGTTCCCCATGTATAGTTGTTCTCCATTTATCGTCTAATAAGTAGAGAATATCCGTTTGTCTGAACAAATGTGGCGAGTAGCTCCAGTGTCCACCCACCATTCCCTAGGATCTTCAACTAGATTTGTTTAAGACACAACGATGGAAAGACTGATGTCATTCAACCCTATAGAAAGGTTATCCACATCAGTCATGTTGGCTTTTCTCCGTAATTCACCGGGACTGTTGTAGTGACAGCCAGTCTCACTGAAGGTGAAATTAGGATAGGGGTAGGGACAACAGAAGTAGTAATAGTATTAGCATTTGTAGATTTCATATTTTAATTTTTTGTTATTACAGAAACAACACAAACAAAACTGTTCAACAACCCGAAAAATAAATCTAAAAAGACTTTATTTTTCTTTTAACAAACTACAATTAAAAATAATACTATAGATAAAAAATATATATTTTTTCCTTAAAAGACTGCAATAAAAAATAATAAAGACCGCAAAAATCTATAAACTGCAGAAAATGCTTATATTTCTGAAATCCAAAACAATATGTACATAATAGTTGTTTTTATACCAAAATTAGAAATAATAACACCAATATTAATTGCAGAATTTAATAAACTATAATTAAAAATAGAATTAAATCAATAAAATTGCTATTTAATCCATATAAGAATTAAATTGAAATAATAACAGAATACAAAAAACTGAAATTAAACAGAGACATGAATCTGTAAAACTATTATAAGAAAACCTATTAATTTGTAACATAGTATTTGCACAAAAGATTATAGGAGCATTTGTCTTAAGATTGTTGTCACGCCCAAAAATCCAGGGTCACGTGAAAATTCACCAAACACCAGTTGTTTTTACAAAAAATAAGTTTTCAGACATTCAAATCCACCTGTTGAAATCACAAGAAAACCCGGTATGCATATCCCATAAACAGTAAACATCTTGTATAATATGTACAAATATATCACCTTATGGCGTACAAAATTGCCTTCCGAAACAGGCATACTAAAAAGAAAAACTACAAAAGTCTTTCGCCACCGCGCACATCACCATAGTTACTCAAGGTTATCATCCAAAGCATCACCTGAAAATAGTTTTATAGAAAAAATTCCATCCGTGAGTCGAAACCCAATAGAAACAGACAATAAAGCTGTTAAGTTAGAAATATGCAATCATGTAGAGTGGGAGCAAATTCAACCACAAAATCCAAAAGGTTTTACGTCATAAAAGCACAAGTTTCCCACAAACCTCCAAAATAGTTTTTCCTTCACAACTAAGCATTTAATCAATACAAAACACATTTTATAGCTGAAGGAAAACAGTAACCAAAACATCGTTCCCTCACGGAATGTACCATCATGAAAAAGAAGAAAGATATCCTATGTTCGACTATGTCACACAGACAAAGATAACAACTATAGACTCCTGTCTATTACCCTAGTCCTAAACCACTTAAGGCCTGCTAGGTAATGGCAAGTTCTATACGGAGTACCACGACGTAAATGCTAACTTTACAGGCCTGACAACCCGAGGGAAAAGAGCACCCAAACCGACCTTCTTTACGGGAACAACCCCGAAGAATAACAAAGGTACCTACATAGCGCACATTTTAGGACTTTCACCGAGGACAACTTGTGCCAAATACACGTCATCCCGATACATCTAGATAATCTTCTAAAAATAGTACCATAGCTCAACTACGAAAATATTTTCTCAATACAATACATTATACATGTATATAGATCCATCCATCAACATGGAGATCAACAAAATATTTTCAAAATATTTTTTTTCATTTTTCACAAAACGTTTCAAAACCTGAGACTCAACCCCGAAGGCGAGCTCCAAACCTCCAGAACACCAAGTGTTGACATTTTTCACAACACCACCATTTTCTAACAAAATCCACTATTTTTAAGAAAACCATTTGAAAAACCATACTTCCACATGTCATACAGTACTATAAGCCAAGAAAAGCTAACAACATGCTTTCTATTAGAAAAACAAGGCTTAAATAGAAAATATGACATTTGATGCATTTTTTACCCGGTAAAAACACATATAATTACATATAACACCCTCATAACAACAGTAGGTCTAGAATTCTACCTCGTTGGGTCAAAACTCGATGCCTCAATAATTGAACCTCGTCGGAACTAGAATCTGACCAGATGAGCGCGAAGCTAGCAACGTGAATAGCAGGGATCCACAAGCTAATCGTCAAAAACTAGGCTCGAACGGGTCAAATATGTAGAGAGAAGGCAGAGAGAATGGAAGAAACAAATAATTTCCAAACGTTCCAACCCTCAGGATACTTATAAGCTCGCCAAAAAGGCAATTCAGTCGACTGAAGCTCCTCAAAAAACGTGCACCGCCTCAGTTCAGTCGATCGAACCCTTGAGTTTAGTCGACGAACTCAAGAAAAATGGTTCAGTCGACTGGACCAAGCCCCCCAGTCGATCGAACCCAAGGTTCTCAACCTACTGGTTTTTAGTTCTGTCGGCCGAACTCACTTGTTCAGTCGACCGAATAGCCTACTATTTTTGTCTCGAGTTTTGTGTTCCAAGTTCAACCAAATAAGCCTAAACAAAGTCCAGAAAAGCATAAAACACATCTATACATGCTGTTCTATAACTCCAAAACATAAACCATGCATCGATGATATATAACATGAAGGAAAAACACGTCATTATTTATATATATCAAAATTAAAATGGTACCGGGTCTCACAACTCTCCCCCCTTAAGGAATTTTGCCCCTTAAATTCTCTACAATGTCACGAGGTAAACAGGTTTGGGTGACTAGCACGCATCCCAGACTCAAGCTCCCAAGTCGCTTCCTCAACCCCGTGATGAAGCCACTAAACTTTGACATACAAAATCGTTCTTCTCCACAACACCTGTTCCTTTGAATCCACAATTTTCACTGGGCGTTCCTCATACGTGACATCCTCATCAGCTCGCAACTCAGTCCACTCCAATACATGAGACTGATCCAGTTCATACCTCCGAAGCATAGAAACGTGAAAGATGTCGTGCACGGATGCTAGCTGAGGTGGCAAAGCCAGCTGGTATGCTACCACCCCAATCTTCTCCAGGATCTTGAAGGGTCCAATAAAACATGGTGATAGCTTCCCGCGACGGCCAAACCTCATCAACCCTCTGCGAGGTAAAACTTTCAAAAACACATGATCCCCTATAGCAAACTCTAATGGTCTCCTCCTTCGAACTGCATAACTCTTATAGCGGCTCTTAGCTGTCACCAGAAGCTGACGAATCATGGCAATCTGCTATGTCGTCTCCCGTACTAAGTCGGGCCCCAAAACAGCAGTCTCTCCCACCTCTGTCCAACAAACAGGTGACCTACACGGTCTACCAAATCGAGCCTCATTCGGTGCCATTTTAATACTGGACTGGTAACCGTTGTTGTATGCAAACTCTGCTAATGATAGGTGATCCTCCCAAGAACCCTAAAAATCAAGCACACAGGCTCTCAGCTTGTCCTCCAAATTTTGGATGGTCCTCTCAGACAGACCATCGGTCTGAGGATGAAAAGCTGTACTAAAATTCAAGCTCGTCCCCAAAGCCATCTGAAGACTCTGCCAAAAGCGCGATGTAAAGCGCGGGTCTCGATCAGAAACAATAGTCACAGGTACTCCAAGTAGTTGGACTATCTCTCCAATGTACAATCTACTCAATCGGTCCATTGGGTCTCTCACTCGAATAGGGAGAAAGTGCGCAGACTTCGTCAACCCATCCACTATAACCCACACAGCATTGTGTCCCTTCGGCAAGCGTGGAAGTCCTGATACAAAATCCATCGTGAAATTCTCCCACTTTCACTAAGATACAGGCAACGGTTGCAACAATCCTGCATGTCTCTGGTGCTCTACCTTTACTTGCTGACAAGTAAAGCATCGAGAAACGAATCGGATCACATCCCTTTTCATTCCTGTCCACCAGAACTGTCGGCATAGATCGTGATACATCTTCGTGCCTCCCGGATGCACTGCAATACATGAGTGGTGAAACTCATATAGCACCTCAGCACGTCACGACTCTGGCACAAACAAATGCCCTGTCAACCTCAGACTCTTATATGAACTCACCACTCATCCTGTTGTATCCTTCCCGCTAGCAATGCGGTCCCGTATCATCTGAGCCTTCTGATCAATCCTCTGATCCTCTAGCACGCGTGCAACTAATGCAGGCTGTGAAGCTACGGAATATAAAGTCGCACCTTCCCCTGTCTCCCTGAGACACAAATCAAACTCCCCAACAGCTCCGAGCATGTCCCATTCTCGTAGAGCCACATAAGCTAACGAGCCATGAGATTTGCTACTGAGTGCATCAGCTACGACATTTTCATTTCCTAGATGATACTGCAAATCAAAGTCGTAGTCTCCCAACAACTCCATCCATTGCCGCTGGTGAAGATTCAGGTCTTTCTGTGAAAATAAGTACTTCAAGCTCTTGTGATTAGAGAAAACCTCAAAATGCTCACCATACAGATAATGCCGCCATGTCTTCAAAGCGAAGACTACGGCTGCCAACTCCAGATCATGAGTTGGGTAATTCCTCTCATGTGTTTTCAACTGTCGCGAGCCATAGGCTACAATTGGACCTCCCTGCATCAACACACAGCCCAAACCGTTAAGTGACGCATCACAGTACACTGTATACCCACAGTACACTGTATACCCCAGACCTCGTTCAGGAATAATCAACACTGGCGCACTGGTCAATCTTCTCTTTAGCTCCTGGAAAGTTGACTCACAGGAATCACTCCACACAAAACTGACTCCCTTCCGCGTCAGACGCGTCATCGGTGCAGCAAGCCTAGAGAAGTCCTTCACGAACCGCTGATAATAACCTGCTAGGCCCAAAAAACTGCAGATCTCAAAAACATTCTTTGGTCACTGCCAATCCGTCACTGCATCAATCTTTGTCAAGTCTACTGACACCCCATCCTTCGACACCACGTGTCCAAGGAGTCTCACCTCTGACATCCAAAACTCGCACTTCTCGAACTTCGCATACAAGCGATGTTCTCTCAGAAGCTACAAGATGACGTGCAGATGCTTCTCATGCATCTCCCTCGTGGGCAAATAAACCAAAATATTGTCTACGAATACAACCACAAAACTCTCTAGGTAGGAGTGGAAGATACGGTTCATCAGACCCATAAATGTGGCAGGGGCGTTCGTCAGACCAAACGGCATAACTAGAAACTCGTAGTGACCATAGCAAGTCCAAAAGGCAGTTTTTGCTATGTCCTCATCCCTAATCCGCAGTTGATGATACCCTGACCTTGAGTCAATCTTCGAAAAGCAGCGCGATCCCCTCAGCTGATCAAATAGGTCATCAATCCTCGGCATCGGATACCTATTCTTTACCGTCACCTGATTCAGCTTCCTGTAATCTATATATAATCTCAACGGCCCATCCTTCTTCTTCACGGACAAAGCTGGTGCTCCCCACGACGATGTACTTGACCGTACAAACCTTTTGTCCAGCAACTCCTACAACTGCACCTTGAGTTCTCACAACTCAACAAGTGTAAAGCGATATGATGGCATAGAGATAGGAGCTACTCCTGGAAAAAGATCATTGAGAACTCCACATCACGGCTCGGTGGCAACTCAAACAGATCCTCAGGAAAGACATCCGAGTAGTCACACACCATAGGGGGTAACTCCCCTCGAACCACATTTGGCATATCCAATCTGAGAGCAGAAAAGAGAGAACCCAAGTTCCCTCGAACTCGCTCGGCACCTGGTATAGGCACCATGCCCTCTTCCCGATCACCCATAAAGTAGAAGCAGTCACCCTCCGGTGTACAGATCGACACTCTTCGTCACTCACAATCTATATAGGCATGGTAGGTCACCAGCTAGTCCATCCCTAGGATGACGTCAAACGTGGTCATGTCTAGAATGATGAAATCAAACTCTAAACAACGACCGGTGACCTCCAACACGCAGGATCTACAAATAAGGCTCAGCGTCACACTCCCACTAACTGGGGTCTCAACACACAAGGTACTACCCAACCAGTCCATTTCTAACACCAATGCAGACACAAATGCAGAGGATATAAACGAATGTGATGCTCCCATGTCTATACGAACACTGGCTCGTGATCTAAAGACTAGAAGAGTACCTCTGATCATAGCTGGAGTAACTGCCGTATCAGACGTGACTGGTGCATTGGAAGCACTGCGATCCGCAAGAACATAAGCCCTGGCCTGTGGTAGTCTGGTCTACCCACCATAGCCTTGAGTTGATGGCTGCCTCACTGACTGAGCTGAAGCATCTCCTTTTGCAAACCTAGAAGTCTGAGCCCTAGGCTGTTGCGGAGCCTGTCGCCTCTGTACCGACGAAGCAACTGACGCTCCTGTCGTACCCTAAACATTTCCCTCTCTGGGACAGGATCTGTGAATATGCCCGGACTGACCACACCCAAAATGGATAAGTGGGTCTCTCTCCTGTGACTGGACGGGTGCTGAACTCTGAGTCTGGCCCTTTTACGGGCACTCAACTGATCGATGCCCCGGCTGTCCGCATCTATAACAGATCAACCCTCTTTGCTCTAGCCTTCCAGTCGAGCTACTGAAAATGTGGGCGCAGATGACTGCGGCTGATATGATTCGGCAACATGAGAACTAGGTCCGGACGATCTCTGGTGCTTTTTCCCGCGCCTCTGGAACTGTGCATCTCCACTGCCCTGCTGACTCCCGCTCTCTCTATTCCTGCAGATGTCTGCTAACGAGTTCTCTACCTAGATAGCAGCTTCCACCAACTTGATGTACACCTCCACACCCAAAGCTGCAACCCTATCCTTTATAGCAGGTCGCAGTCCCCTCTCAAACCTCCGAGTACGTAACTCCTCTGTCGATACCATCTCTGGTGCAAATCGCGATAGATTTGCAAACTTGGCCTCATACTGGACCACAAACAGATTCCCCTGAACAAGGGAAGGGAACTCCTCTCGGTAAGTATCTCTCGAAGATCTCGAGAAATACTTCTCCAAGAAGACTCTCGTAAAAGCAGCCCACGTCTCATCCACAGTGGTCTTGGCAAACTTCCACCACTCTCTATCATCTTCCCATAGTTGGAACACCGCCAACTTTACCCGTAAAGCATCCTCCTCAATATCCAGAGTATCAAAGATTGATGTTGTCACTTCCAACCAGTCGGTAGCAACCTTGGGGTCTGGCTCCCCAGCAAAGGTTGGAGGATCCAACTTCCGAAACTCTCTCATAGCCACAGAAGCCCTTGGCTTAAGAACCCGAACACTAGCCCTGGTTGCTTCTGCCATGACTCGCATAGTGGCAAGCATTTCTTGGACAACGTCAGCACCGCCCACTTGTTCCTATGGGGTATGAACGTCTCCCTCCTCTGGAACCTGAACATAAGCACGACCTTGGCCATGGCCTCGGCCACGACCCCGTCCCTGCGCTCCCCGTGTAGACATAAATCTATAGAAAGCAATATAAACAAGATAATCTTTCTTACAACATGTTACTACATAACAGGAACATATAATCATGCTATCACATAGCCACATAAGATCATGTTAACACGTCTCACATACCGAGGAGAACTAACAACACAGACTTGTCCATTTGGA
Organism: Heliamphora exappendiculata; assembly: GCA_034768845.1. NCBI lineage: Eukaryota > Viridiplantae > Streptophyta > Magnoliopsida > Ericales > Sarraceniaceae > Heliamphora > Heliamphora exappendiculata. The sequence goes on along the minus strand of JAOTRH010450341.1, from coordinate 14,945 downwards.
TAACCTATTCAGATTCTTTGCTAGAAAACACGTCGGCCAAACGTGCTTCTAACTTGGCTTCCAAATATGTTTAACCAAACGCTCGAAGAAAAACTTATCAATCCTGAGATTCCACCTCCATACCCACATATACACAATTATCATGCTCAGAAAACTATTAACATGTTATAAACCAACATTAAAACACATGCAAGAAAGCATACACAATCAATCTCACCAGGTGATAAGCCCTTTTTCCCATGGCTCTTAGGTATTCGAACCCAGAGGTCTAATAAAGAGTTGTCACGCCCCAAAATCCAGGGTCATGTGAAAATTCACCAAACACCTATTTTTTTTACAAAAAATAGGTTTTCATACATTCAAATCCACCTATTGAAATCACAAGAAAATCCGGTATGCATCTCTCATAAACAGTAAACATCCTGTATAATATGCATAAATATATCGCTTTATGGCGTACAAAGCTGTCTTCAGGAACATGCATACCAAAAAGAAAAACTACAAAAGTCTTTCGCCACCGCGCGCATCACCATAGCTACTGAAGGTCATCATCCAAAGCATCACCTGAAAATAGTTTTATAGAAAAAATCTCACCCGTGAGCCGAAACCTAATAGAAACAGACAATAAAACTGTAAAGCGGGAAATATGCAATCATATAGAGTGGGAGCGAACTCAACCAGAAAACTCAAAAGGTTTTACGTCATAAAATCCCAAGTTTCCCACAAACCTCCAAAAAAAATTTTCCTTCACAACTAAGCATTTAGTCAATGCAAAACACATTTTACAGCTGAAGAAAAACAGTAACCAAAACATTATTCCCTCACAGAATGTACCATCGTGGAAAAGAAGAAAGAGATCCAATGTACTGACTCTGTCACACAGACAAATGTAACAACTATAGACTCCTATCCATTATCCTAGTCTTGAACCACTTAAGGCCTACTAGGTAATGGAAAGTTCTATACGGAACACCACGACGTAAATACTAACTTTAGAGGCCCGACAACCCGAGGGAAAAGAGCACCCAAACCGACCTTCTTTACGAGAACTATCCCGAAGGATAACAAAGGTACCTACACTGCGCACTTTTTTGGACTTTCACCATGGGCAACTCATGCTAAATACATGTCATCCCGGTACATCTAGATAATCTTCTAAAAATAGTATCGTAACTCAACTACGAAAATATTTCTTCAAAATAATACATTATACGTGTATATAGATCCATCCATCAACATGGAGATCAACAAAATATTTTCAAAATATTTTTTTCCATTTTCCACAAAACGTTTCAAAACCTGAGACTCAACCTTGAAGGCAAGCTCCAAACCTCCAGAACACCAAGTGTTGAGATTTTTCACAAAATTACCATTTTCCAACAAAATTCACCGTTTTCAAGAAAACCCTTTGAAAAACCATTCTACCACTTGTCATGCAGTACTATAAGCTAAGAAAAGCTAACAACATGCTTTCTATCAGAAAAACAAGGCTTAAACAGAAAATATGACATTTGATACATTTTCTACTCGGTGAAAACATATATAATTACATATAACACCTTCATAACAACAGTAGGTCTAAAATCCTACCTTGTTGGGTCAAAACCCGACGCCTCAAAAATTGAACCTCGTTAGAACGAGAATCTGGCCGGATGAGTGCGAAGCTAGCAGCGTGAATAGCAGGGATCCACAAGCTGATCGTCAAAAACTAGGCTCGGACGGGTCAAATATGTAGAGAGAAGGCAGAGATAATGGAAGAAACAAACAATTTCCAAACGTTCCAGCCCTCAGGATACTTATAAGCTCACCTCACCAAAATGGCAGTTCAATCGACTGAAGAGGTCACTTCAGTCGATTGAAGCTCCTCGAAAAATGTGCACTGCCTCAGTTCAGTCGATCGAACCCTTGAGTTCAATCGACCGAACTCAAGAAAAATGGTTCAGTCGATTAGACCAAATCCCCCAGTCGACCGAACCCAAGTTTCTCAACCTACTAGTTTTTAGTTTAGTCGTCCGAACTCACCAGTTCAGCCGACCGAATAGCCTACTATTTTGGTCTGGAGTTTTGTGTTCTAAGGCCAATCAAACAAGCCTAAACAAGATCCGAGAAAGCATAAAACACGTCTATACATGCTGTTCTATAACTCCAAAACATAAACCATGCATCGATGATATATAACATGAAGAAAAAATACGTCATCATTTATATATATCGAAATTCAAACGGTACCGGGTCTCACAATTGTTGGCAAAGTAGAATACTAAACAATATGTTTTGTACAAAACTGATAGCAGAAATAGAAAATTAAAACCAAACGATAAATAGAAATGCAAATTTGTTGTGTACCTAAACAAATACTGAAACCAGAATGGCGACAAGAAACAGAACCTACTGTAGAAACTGAAAATACAAAAACTAAAAATACTAAAAAGAACGTGTTACAGGTGAATTAGATCGAGATTCATGTTTGACATGATTTTCTTAAGATAAATTCTCCCTCGCAACGGTGCTTCGAGTTGTGTGGCGTATGCTCCTAGGATCAACGATGAACAGCCATTGAAAGCAGCACAACAATTCGAAGCCTCAGCAAACTGAAGCAGTGTTTGAAACTCTATCCAGAACAGCAGGAAAATGAAGTAAAATGACATAAGCAGAAGCACTGGAAGAGGGAAGTAATTCAGGAATTGAATGAATGAATGGGCAAAGGGTCAGCCAATTTAAAGACCCAGTGGTGCCTATTTGTAACAGTCACAAACCGGTTCGTTCTGGCGGTTGGACCACTCAATAGACGCGAACTCGTTTCGGACTCCAACGGTCCGTTCTGACTTCCAACGGTCAGCAACGAACTAAAATGGTAACAGAAGTTTGAAATAATTTAAATAATTAAATTATTCAAAAATTAAATGAAGTTTTTGTAAAAGGATAAGGGTTGACCTGACCCGGCCCGCAACTCGTGACCCACGAACCCGAGCTTGAGTCTGGCCGATCGATCGGATGGGCAAGCAACGGCGGTGGCGCACGCGCTTGAGGTTTAGGTCGAACCCACCCTTGGGTAAGCCCTTCTCCATCCACAAAATTGGGTACCCCTAAGGGGCACACCGCTTTGGCCAAGGTTGGCTTATATAAGCCGCTCAATAATCCTTCTCTCAATTAATGTGGGATTGAGTATAAGTTACCAACTCTTGCCAACTTTAATGGCACACTTTTGGAGTCAATTTCTCATTCACCGGTTAACGATTTTGAACGCCACAGAATCTATGATTAATCTACTAACGAAGATGAACATATTAAGACTTGAAATTTTCAAAAAAGAATAATTCAATTCAAAAATATTTAGTTTCAAAGTTAATTAAAACTCATGTTCAAACTTGTTCAAAACCTACTTATTTCCAACAATAAATATCAATATTATTATTTTTATTTTAAAATATAATAAAATTTTGTATCAAAATTATAACAAAATTTAGATTTATCCACAAGACTTGTGCACTAGATTAGATAGGGCATTGCTAGCAAGACTCGAGCATAAGACTTTTGAATTTATTGTTAATTTTATTGGTAGAAAAATTAAGTAGAATATTATTAAATCAAAAAATTTAAGTATGTATTAAAATATAATTAAGAATAGAAAATTAAACTTATGACAGAGGCATGAGACTTATATTACTATACAAATATATTTTGATTAAACGATGTTATTGTTGTGTTAATTCTTGAAATTTTATATAAGTGTACATATTGATTTTGAGTTTGATATTGGATTTATCAATAGAGTTGTGTAAACTTGTGTGAAAACGACAACTAAATCTTTGAGAGTAAGACGCCATAACCTGTTGCATCGAGTCACAAATTTCGAGGGGCAAAAATCTATTTTTAGGAATAGTGTGATATCTCATGCATTTGTCAATAAATTTTTTTATCCTTAATTATATTTTTAGCATGTGTTTGGCCTAGACTCTTTTTTTTATGCCCCAAACTCCGGGTCACGTGAAACACCTACAAACAACAAAATATAACGCCCAACTCGAGAATACACTCTCAAATAAAATATACATGCATTGCATATAATCGCTGAACGGCTTACATTACACGATTTCAACACCGGAAAAACATGTAATAACATACATGAAACGGAAGGAACAAAAGGAAGATTACAGCTCTTCCACCTCTCTAGCAACCCTGGATCAACCTGCGTGACCGGTACCTGAAAAACATTTGAAATCCCACATCATGAGCCAAAGCTCAGTAGATACTAGACAACACATGCAATGTACGCTAAACATGTTAGAAAAATGAGGTGCAGTTTTAGACTCTCTTTCAAGCTTGTAAAAAAAAAATTTCACATACAAATGGGAAAGCGAGGATACAAACCAATGTTGACTCACTCACATGAGTCTTGAAAATAGTTTGAAAATGGTTTTTAGATTGCGATTCACACAAATCTTAAAAATAATTTGAAAATTGCTATATCCGTCCCACAATTCAGTTCATGCAATCCATCATACATATAGCCGGCCCTCGCAAGGCACAACAACAGCTCTCCAACAACACGGTGACACACACCCCACAAGGATCTTCTCGGACTCTCACCAAAGGACCATTGCCCCATCAAACACACATCTAGGCTTTCACCGAAGAACCACCATCCCAACTAATACACTTCTCGGGCTTGCATCGAAGGACCACAGTCCCATCTAATACGCTTCTCGGGCTTGCACCGAAGGATCTCAATCCCATCTAACACATTCTCGGGCTTTCATCGAAGGACCACCATCCCAACTAACGCCTTATTAACCAGGGTTAACATTCACCGAACCACATGTTCATCTAGTCTATTCCATACACCTATCCATATCCTAACCAGGATTTAAATGCATAAAATCAAGTATTATCACTATGTTTCAGAAATCACATCACATGCTACACACGCGACTCACACAACACTTGCAATCCATGCAACATATACCACATGCATCCGTTCCGCACATCCCACATAACCATGCCTATAAAACCTTTGAGTTTTAAAGCATAAACCACATTACACGTAACGATATCAAGCCATGTAATCTACTAACTTAATCCGTACATAAATAAACCAGAATTATAAATGCACATAGCCAGTTATAAACGCACATAACCATCTATAACTTCACATCATGACGCCACCCGCCAAAAAACCCGACATCCACTCATAGGGACAAACATTAACCCATAAAACCAAGCCTAACCTGAAGACCATTGCTAAACCCCACAAATCATGAGGTCATAAAACACCACATTTTCTCCAAATGTGCCAAGAGCCCAAACACGCTCCATACCCAACCACGACGTACACAACCATGCCTCAACAACCCACATCTAGCCATGCACGTCACCCCGAGGATGGCACCTAAACAAGCACCTGGGGTCATGACATGACCCCTGAAACCATAACACGACCAACCGAACCCCAAAAAGAATCCAACAGTATTTTAGGCGACTAATCCCATAATTAATCAATTGAATACCATAGGAAACCAAGAACCCAACCACCAACGCATCATAACCCAAACCAATACACGCCGAGCATGGCCAATATGAACACCCACACACCCAACATGGCCAACACAATGAAAAATAGGCTTTTCCTAGACATCCAGCCAAAATTGGGTGAAAAATAGTTAAGAAATTTTCACATGCCCTCACTATTTGGATCATAACATTTTTTATAAAAATAATTTTAATGTGAGAGAGGTGTCATTGGAAAAAAGACTTTCGGGGCTTCAATTTGAATACAAAAATGATCTAATTCCGAGTCCGGATGAGGGAGATATGATCAAAATAAAAAGGGCAAAAAATGACCTTGCGGCCACAGCGTTCGCAGAGCACTCGCAAAGTGCTTGAGCACCTCACCACCAGTGAGCAGCACTCGCTAAGCGCCCGCTTCGCGCTTGAGCACCCTTCAACGTGCATAGATGCTCCAGAACGTCCCTATTTCGAATTCTAAGCCCCCAAACTCTCAAACACTCACTATAATGGTTCAAAATACATATCAACGTACCAACCCACATATTATTAACACCCACAGACATATACGAGCCCAAAACATCAAGAACCATCGAACGAAAAACCTCGAAACCTAGTTCACCCAACTGGAACCACACAAAACCCTTTTAAACCAAAACCCGATCTTTAAATCGATTTTTTCATGCATTTTTAACCGGTAAAAACACACACGATTACACGTAGAACCCTCATAAGACATGAGAGTCTAGGATCCTACCTCGGTGAGTTAAAAACTCAATGCCTCGAACCATGTGCGAATCGAGCTTTGGTAGAATGAAATTTTGTTCGGATGGATGCATAGACCACGATGCCAATAACAAGGATCCGCTGTTGGATCGTCAAAAATTGAGCCCCGGCCCCCCAAAAAGTTAGAGAGAATGCAGAGAGAAAAAAAAAACTTACTAGAGAAGTTTTAAAAATATCTTTTGAAATATCTAACTTCAGATATTTGTAGGGCTCCAAAATATCTTTTTTTTATATTTTTTTGAAACTCACACCGCAATGTCCCATGGCCCCAGGAAACAACCCCACGTGCATATCTAACCTTGATCATGCATCAAAATGCATTTAAACATGCAAAATCAAAAATGGAAAACACGCGTCAAAAAATGCCAAAAAAAAAACGAGTCAGGGTCTTACAACTCTACCCCCTTAAAGGAATTTTGCCCCAGAAATTCACCACAAGGTCAAAACAACAAATCGTCGATCGCAATCGACACAGGTATACGAGATGGTTAGCCAAACCATTCCAAGGATATAGTCAAACAAGGTCAGGCATTCTAAACAATGGCCAACTATCTCAAAGACACGAGATCTATAACTCACCCCGACCTCACATCCACACCAACTGCTGCCTCAACAACACAGCACACCACCCATGAAATCTTTCACCAACTCCTAAACAGATGTAACAAGAAAACTGGCCCAAAGCCTGTATGCTCAGAAAGTACCTCTGATCATATAACTGCATCCTCCGGCACAACCGGTGCCCTGGAAGAACTAGGATCTACAAGAGCATAAACTCAGCTCTGTGTTATCCTGGCCTGCCCTCCATGACCTGGAACTGTCGATTATCGTACAGATTGAACTGATGCACCGCGGTTTGTCACCCGAGAAGCCTGTACTGCTGGCTGCTAATAACCTCATTGGCCCTGTACTGGTGTGGCACCTGCCATGCTTGGCGCACTGCCTCTCTGAGGACAGTTCCTAGTAATATGTCCTATCTGACAACACCCAAAATAGGTGTAGAAAACTGCTGTGGTAATCTAAATGGATGAAAGCAGGGACTATAGGACCTCTGCCTCTTTATGGAATGCCCACTTGTCTGTGCTTCAATCCCACCATGTGGTGTCCTGCCCTCCCTGGAAGCTAAAATCTCAATCACAGTGTTCTCCACCCTCGTTGTTGCCTCCACCAGCTCTGTGAACACCCAAAGTCCCATTGCGACCACACGCTCCCAGATCGCCAGCCTTAAGCCCCGCTCAAATCTCATCGATCTCAACTCGTCCGTGCTCACTAACTCGGGTGCAAACCAGGAGAAGCACGTAAACCTAACCTCATACTGCATGATGTCCATCATCCCTTGGGGAAGAGTGCAGAACTCCTTCCTGTGCAAGTCTCTCTTTGAAGCTGAGAAGTATTTCTCTAGAAATACTCCTATAAAGGCTGCCCATGTGACCCCCACTGTGTTTCTGGCATACCTCCACCACTGGTGAGCATTACCTATCTACTGAAAGGCAGCAAAAGAAACCTACAACTCATCATCCACAATCTATAATGTGTCTAGAATTTGAGTCATCAACTCCAACCACTCTGTCGCCAC
>JAOTRH010450320.1:0-30681 GCA_034768845.1 Heliamphora exappendiculata | reverse complement strand
GAAGTTGAATTCCATAAAAGAAGGAAAAAACCTGAAAAGTGCAGAGAAAATTCCAAAGCAATAGGATGAAAATTAAGGGAAGGGATAACCAGTAGGATTCCAAAGCAACATGAACAAGTTGCAACAATTCTTTTCTTTTAAAAAAAAAAAAGAGTTGCAAGAAGATGATAACAAAGCCTCCATGGACAGAATTCATTTTCTAGGAAATGTGCAAAACTAAAGGAACAATTTTGGAATTCTATGAGTCTAATCTATCGTCTTTGTGCAAAACAAACATATTTTACTTTATACCATTATTTAATTCCATACAAATCAAAAATCCCACCTCATTATTAATCCCACCTCACTCATAATTCTTACTCTAATCTCACCTCATTATTAATCCAACCCAACCTGCACCTGTTATCAATCGAGGCCTCACTGAAGAGAAAATGAGTTTGACATTCCATGCCTCAGCCACATTAAAGGTAGGTTTTTTTTAAAGTAAATTAAAGGTAAGTACACAACACACTTCCCGATATATGCAGAACATTTTCTTTCATGTTTCTCTCCCAAATCAAAGGGCAACAACGTGCACAATGATTTGAGAAGAGTAGAATGTAGTCAGACATACCCCGTGTGTGGAGAGATTGTTCCCATTATTCAAAGTTCAAACCCATGATTCCCAGGTCACAATATCTCTCTCCCATATTTTTCAATTTATTTTTACATTAGTCTTTGACCTTCAGAAGATAGAACAACAATTTTAACTTCACAAATACTGGGCATATCCCCACTTTTGAAATAATAAAGACATCCAATAAGAATTGGACCAGGAACAAGATCTTCAATCTTAAGAGGTGAACAGGGTGGTTTTGTGTTCTTTTTTTTTTTCAGGGGAGATGGGGAGGTCGATGGTAGCAGATACATTAACACATCAAAAAAAAAATTAAAAAATGATAGCAGATGCTTTATATTACTCCAATCTGAATGTAGTTCCTCCCTTGGAATTGAATAAGTCCTTAGTCCTCAAGTTTCCAAATCAAAGAAAAGATACCCAATATTTAAAATAATTGCTGTAAATTTATTGAGTTTCTTAACTAACAATTTATATTCGAATCAGAATTGAATTTTCCTGGTGAAGGTGATGAACTTTGCAAGGTAATACTGAACAACAATGATTGTTGTAGCAATGACAATATTTAAAAAAATAAAGGGAAAAAAAAGAATATGCAAAGTGATTATGGTGAGATAGTCATAGATATGACAGGTTTGGTGGCAAAAGTAAGGGTCCAGATAATGCAGGTTCTCCGTAAGTGATGAACTGAACACTACATCAAAAGAGGACAACGCATTAGCAAAGAGCTTACAAAGAGGTGGTGGGGATGTTAGCACCGAACACTGGCTGAAATGATAGTACCATTAGAATTGTGCCAAAACCAGAGGTTGGGATAGTAGTGTGGGTTATCAATAAACCAACATAAGTATTAGCTCTAATTAACAACGTATTGGCAGTAGCAGCAAGAGCTGTAGCGCTATAGTTTTGCAACATAGTAGAGTGTGCATTCATGGTTGTGTCACGAGGTTTAAGAACATTTTTTTGCCATTGGTGGGTTAGGTAAAGCTGGATTGCTGGCTAGTATAAGAGGATAGAATGATCTTCCAGAGCCAAGTACCTTTGACAGTTAAATCCTCATTACAAAACACCACAAGTAGCCTAATAAATATTCAGAAGCAGTTGGATGAACCCTCAACTATGAGATAAGGGGATGGGCAACGGATGCTCACTACGTAACCATTTCTCAAAAATAATAGCTCTCTAAAGTTATCACACAACATATATCATAATATCAACCAGGAAACTGACAATCAAGTTTCCCTTCGTAGTACGCTCCTATACTTTCAGCTCAGAAATTAAACCAAACCACTTAACCTAAGCCAGATTGCAACACTCCTAAACCTAACGTATAATAACGATTTGTTTAATTAACCCAAAACAGCCCCTTTGCGGGATTTTCCAGGGAAACCACTGTTTTTTTCTCATTTATAGGTTTAACATAAACCCAACTCAAATGATACAACTGTAAGCACCAAGTATAATTACGAATTTGACAAACCAGAAAACATTTAGCAACAGACTCCTACACTTCATCGATTAGAACATACCCAAATCATAGGTGTGATCTATAGCAAACTTGCGTGGAAAGACGTAAAATACGTATGCACGTGTGTGCGTGCGTGTGCAGTTCATAGAAACATGGCAACAATAAACTAATTTGGCCAATTAAGCTCCAAGAAAAAGCCAACAACTTACTTAATGATTTTCCTAACGTGCTCCGGAGGCATGTCCTCCTTCTGAGTCTCCACGAATCCAAACTTCCGCTTGTCCCCATAACGCTTCGAATTCAGTTGCATCCATTTCCTCGCCTTTTCTTCCAGGCGAGCCTCAGCCTCCGCCGGAGAAGGCAAGACGGTGTAAGATGGCTGTGCCGCTGGAGGCGGAGGTATCGAAGAGCCGCCAGTTCCCGGCGGCGCAATCTGTCCGCTGTTATTCCACATATCTTGTGCTCCTAATCTACAACCCTAAACTACACAGATGATGAGAAGAGCTTCGTTACGCTCGAGATGATGAGAAGAACTTCGTTATGCTCACACGGCAGCTTCCTTGTTCTCCGATACAGCAGCTTGGAAAAATTGCAATAGCGGTTTCTCTTCCTAGGGTTTTTCTAGCGAAGTTCCACTGAGAGAGATGCTTCTCTCAGTCGATGTGAGAGCGCGAGCGAAATGTAGATGCTTTTGGGAAGGGCGAGGCGGTCGCAAGTGACCGGATATGTTTTTTTACCCTTTTTCCCGGGTCGGATACTGGGTTGGATACCCGACCACCGACTTTGATTTGGATGGGCGATATTAATGGGCCGCCCCAGTTTAATGGCATAAAAATGAGGACAATGTCCTTGGAGGTGCGAACTCTGTTGCTCTTCGTAGATTTTATCATTATTTCTATAGTTCTAAGTTTTTAGGTTTCTATCTTGGTAAGGCAATTTCATAATTAGTGCCCCCATTATTTTTTGATTTAAAAGAGAATTTTTTTTATGAAATTTAGCATCAATTGATTCAATTATCACATTATTCTTTATATCGAAAATTTTATTAGCATTAATATTAACAGCATATTCAATAGAAACACATTCATAGACTCTACTAGCAAGTTTTGATCTTTTAGAATCAGGTATAAGAACGTATGTTGCCCCAAACTTTAAAATAAGACACATTGAATTTTTTATTTTTTTATAATTCATAAGGTGAAATTTGATACTTAGAATTAGGTATTCTATTTAATACATAGCAAACAGTCAATCAAATTTCACCCCACTAATGTGAAGTTGCTCGTGAACTAATCATGATAGCTACTACTAATTCAGTGAGAATTCGATTTTTACGTTCTGCTTGTTCATTCATTTTAGGTGAATAGAGAACAGTAGTTTCATGAATAATTTTCGTGCATTTGTATAGTTCAACAAATTCATTATTTTCATATTTAGTTCCTCTATCACTGCGAAGTATTTTAATTCTTCTATGGAATTAAGTTTCAATCTCATTTAAGAAATTTTTGAACATTTTCTAATGCCTCACTTTTATGTCTCATTAGATAAACAACTGTATAGTTTGAACAGTTATCAATAAAAGTAATAAAATATTTTTTTTTATTTATGGTGAGAATTCCATTGAGTTCACAAATGTTAGTGTTTTAAGTCTAGAATTTTAGATTCCCAAAAAATTGACTAATGTGACTTCTTGGTGATTTTGGCTTGACTAAACGATTCACATTTTTCAAAATCATTTAAAGTAATCTTGGAATAAAACCTAGAGTACTCATATTCTTAATTAATTTATTGTTAACATGACAAAGTCTAGCATACCAAATATTGACAGAACAAAAAATATAAGCAAAAGAAGCAGTTTTATTCATTTCAATATTGAGTTTGAACATACCATCAGTAGCATATTCCTTTCCCACAAGCATTCTATTTTTAGTAATGATATATTGGGCAGCTCTTATGATTTGGGTAAATCCAGCCTTATTGAGAAGATACTTGAAAATAATATTCTTTCTCAAATTTTAAGTGTGCATGATTTTTTTCAGAGTGACGGTCCTTCTAGAAGTAAACTCCAGTTCCACCTCTCAAGTACCGGGTACCCTAGAGGTGTGGGAATCTCCTAACAACACTTTCTTGTTGTTCGCTTCGAAATAACTTTTGAACAAGGAACGATCAAAACAAGCACGGCGAGAAGTACTAGTGTCTGTCCACTACCCTTCGGATCCACTTATCAGATTAATTTCTGATATCAAAGCCACAAGTGGCTCTTCGGTCAAATGCGTATGTGGAGCCGGACGCCTTTTGTTCCGACAGTCCTGAGCCATATGCCCATGCTTATTACAATTGTAACACACGAATTGGACAGAATTCGTGTTTTGAGCCGAGCTTTGGTTCTTTTCATTTGAAATAAGGTGAACCTCTTATTTCAAATCTTGTTTCCAGGCCTTTTTCACAATTTGAAATCTAACAATCAAACTCTCTAAAGGGAACTCGTTTGATTTGTGTCAAAGTGTGTTCTTAAATTCTTTTCAAGTGGGAAGGAGTTTATCAATGAGCACTACAACTTGAAATGATTCATTAATAGACATACACTCATAAATAATTTCATGTGTAATTTTTTGTAAATTGTGAGACTGGGTCGGTACAGATTTATCGTCATCCATTTGAAATTTAAGATAACGACAAACAACATATTTTTTAGATCCAGCCTCTTCAGTGTCATTATTTCTTAAGTGCATCACAAACATCTTTGGCAGAATCAAATGAAGAATAGTAGTCATAAAGGTCATCGGACAGGCAATTAAAACGAAATTTTTGCAAAGAAACCCTTATTTCGACTATTTTAAAATCTCATCTTAATTTTGGGTTGTTGATGGGTCGGCAATAGTCGGTTTTACAGAATGACAATAAAAAGAAAGCTTCCGTATAGTACGATGAAAGAACATCTTTTTGTTTCCAACATTTGAAAAAATAGTCCTTCAAACTTGAAGAGTTTGTTGATGTCAGTGTTGACGGTGTGTTTGATTTTAATTTCCATTGTAGATTAAATGTCTTCAAATTGTTGGAACCGAAACACACACAAAATTTGAACGGATTACCTATAGATTGTTAAAATAAATAATCGAAAATACCGGAACACAAAGATGGCTGAAGATGGGATGGGTCGCGGGATAGGTCACTCTCTTTAAGACATTCTGCGGCTCTACCCTCTATATATAAGTAGTTGTAGCTACGTCGTCTCTAGGATAAAATAGCCCAAAACTAACCTTTGTCTTGACTTTTCCAACACGGAGGAAAGTCGGAATAAACCACACAATCGAACTATAATACCTCTTTTTAGAGAGAGAAAGATGTATAATTTTTTGTGTATTTCAAAGTAGAAAATGGTTCACTTTATAGAACGGGAAAATGAATGAAGAGAGTAAATTTGGGGCTTAAATTGTGGGATTAGTTAGTCGTTATCAATCAAGACAAATTTTCGATTGCTTGAATCAAGAGATCGAATAGTGGATATTAGTTAAGACAAATTTTCGATTGCTTAAACAAGGAATTGAATAGTGGATATCAATCAAGATAAATTTTCAATTGCTTGAAGCAAGGGATTGAATAGTGGATATCGATCAAGACAAATTTTCGATAGCTTGAATCAAGGGATTGAGTAGTGTATATCAATCAAGACAAATTTTTTATTACTTGAATCAAGGGATTGAATGGCAGATATCTTATTTTCGCTAAACCAAATTTTTTGGACCCGATTTTGGCAAACAAAATATTTTTCATAAAAATACTATAAACTCAATAGAAAATAATCAACATGGAGGATTTACATTGGTCGGCCCACACCCATGTACGTCCACGAGCAAAATAAAAAATACTCTACTGCATCGTATGTGAAAGAGTACAATCACTTCCTACTCTCCACTAGCTATCATCACTATATTTTTACGTCATCTTGGAGTTCCCACCAATGTCTTATTTATAGATACGTTAAGAAAAATCCTAAAATCCCATAAGTTAATATAATATTGAACTCTATACAAAAAGAATTTCTAGTTGACTCATATTTCCACCACAACCAAAATACGTATAGACCAAATAAAATAATTAAAATATAAACTTGTAGAATATAAGACACCTATCCAAACAATTTATACATTAACTTGAATTTTGCAAATTATTCTGAAGATAACCAGCGTTAATATCAATTCTAATGTTGTCATCGTCGAACTGTCATGCCTAAACAACATGGCTCGCACCTTTATACCGAGGTGTTTGCACCCCAACCTAAGTGTCCCACAAAACTCACTACTTTGTAGAAAAACATGGCTCCACATTTTTCCCGTTGTGCACACAATCGGAGAAATCACTGCCACTAATCAAATTAAGAGCAAACGAGACCCACCTTTGTCGAGGTGTACACATGTTTGTCACGTATATCATACTTGTCTAATCGCCCAAAACTTTCTTGTGAATATCCAACAACCGTTGTTGTTGCTTTTTGCCGGCATTATGCACACCACTTAATTTGCTCAACCGTGCACATGTACTATTTCGTTACTTTCGTGTACTCTTACGCCTATTACATGTATCTTTTTGTAACTGCTGTTCACCCTAATCACCTTACACTTTTATCTGTGTATGTTGCCTACCTATACAACTCTTTTGATGTCTAGCAATAGATCCACCTGTCACCACATCTCTTACGAACTTGTATAGATTCTTAATCATTTGTCCATGTAGTACATCCTTGTTTTTCTTTAAAATCCAAAGAACTCTACTTTCGGATGAGAAACTGTAGCCTCTTGAATCCAACATTCCCAAAGAAATTAAATTCTTCCTTAAATTCAGCATATGTCTACCTATAGTCAAAATTAAAATAGTTCTATCAGATCTGTAAAATCGCATTGTCTCTATACCAACAACTCTACTTACTGCATTGTTAACCATCTTGACAGTACCCCTATCGCATGACTGATACGTATCAAAATATTCTCTGGTTGCACATATATGGAACGAGCATCCATAATATAATATTCAATCTGATTTTTTATAAACCTGAAGTAATTGCGAACACATCTAATTCTTCATAATCGAAGCCTTCTATAATCGTAGTCTTTGATGATTGTTATTTCCCCTTATATGCCTTGTACTTTGAACAATTCTTCTTCAGACGATATTTCTTGTCACAATAGTAGCACGACCCTTTGTGACCCCTTAACTTGGAATGACTTTTCTTCTTGGACTCATCCTGTTTCACCGTCATTCTACCTTTAACTTTCTCATTACTCGATGATACCATGATCCGTTCTCTCAATGATCTGTCACTCTCATTCTTCTTCAACATCTCATTTACTTTATCATTGTCCTCAATCTTTGCATTGATAGAATTCAATTTCGTTAGTATATTGTCGAACTCATCCAAATAATTCATAAAATTTGTTTCTTCTGTCAAAGTGTTATTCACCATTTGCTACCATAAGGCGAAGTCATTGTAGTCATTAAAAGTTTCAATCACAAAACCCAAATTTTTTACCGGCATTAGTTTTGTGTCTGACAACCCTCAACAATTTGAACTTATCGCAATACCAGATATATGTAAATCTTGTCCCACGCAGTCCAAATCGCCTTTGATTGTACCAAATCACTCTTTATTGTCTTTAATCACACCCAATCAATTATAATTTACGTTGATCTATCCGATCCAACAAAATAGTGCAAAATTTTAAAATTTTGACCATACTAATTAATCTGCAGCGCTGAAATACCTTCTGAAACACCTTTTTCTTAAATTATTTCGCTATATATACATATTGATATAGGAAAAAAGTTTTTGAACCATCGATTCTATGAAGAGTGTACACTAGATCGTTACCCATTACCACGAAACACCAAACTGTTTCCTTCTTCACAAAGTATGTTTCCAATAGAAGACTCTCTTTTAGTAGAATGTGTTTCCATATATAAATTTATCTGCTTTGCATAGTAATTGACATACAAATGTATAAATTTATCTGTTTGTTCTGTTGCATAACGATTGACATGCAAACAAATAAATTTATTTATTTTGCATAAATTTATCTATTTGCATATCAATTGTTATGCAAATAGATAAAAATTTATTTGTTTGCGTGTTAATTTTTAAGCAAATAGATAAATTAATCTATTTGCATATCAATTGACGCAGATAGATAAATTTTCTATTTGCTATAGTAAATAGATAAATTTATCTGTTTGCATAACAATTGGTATACAAACAGATAAAATTACATGTTTGTTATAGGAAGCAGGTGCGTTGCATTCCGATTCCATGTGGCAAGCAGATGCGTTACTTCCCAGCAAAGATGTCGACGAAAACCCAACGTCATCATCGAGGCAGCAGTCGACGTTCTTCAACGTAGTTTCTTTTGGAAACATCGCGAGTAGTTTCATGAACCGAATGATTTGGTGGTTAGATCATTGGATCTTAATGCATCTAGGGTTAAGATATATGATTTGGTTTACTGATTTGGTGGTTAAATATCTGAATTTTAATGCATTGGGGGTTTTGAAATTGGTTTTAATTTGTGCTCTGAGCTAGATATAGTCGGAGGTAACCGGATGTTGCCAGAGATGGACGGTCGAGGCCATCGGAGGTGATCACTGGATCTTGTAGGAGGTGGAGGTGGAGGGATAAGATGTTGACCTGGAATGATGATTATTATAGTAGTAAAGGTATTTTAGTCCAATTTTACACAATGAACTTTAAGAGTTAAAGTATTATTTATTGAGCATAATGTTGTATAAAATATTAAATTATAGACCTTACACCAAAAACTCTTAAATAAAAATAGTTACAGAAACTACCTAAGTTTTATCCCCCCCCCCCCCCCACACACACATCGCGTGTGCCATTGCTAGTATTGACATACGAAAACTTATAGGTATGCGGTGAAAAGGATTCAAACAAAATTAAACTAATTGAAAAGCTACATATTGAATAACTTGATATATATTGTTGCTAGGTCTATTTTTTAATATCTCAAGCTATTAGAAAAAAGAGAAAAAATAAATAATGCTTCACTTTAATTATTAAACGACAGGTTCTACATATTGAACTAAACATGCGATTTATTAGATAATCGGTTCTAATTCCATTTAAAGAGCATCTTGTATTTCATAAAAATTAGGAATAATTTAAATACTAATAAACAGTAATAGATTTCACTAAATACACTAGTAATTATAAAATTAGAGTATTAACTAGATTTACTTTATGAGTATTGAATAATTATTCATAATATCAAGCCTAATGGATTAACATATGAAATAGATATCATGCATAGCATGGATATTCAGGAATCAAATATAAGAATCTCTTTTTATAGAAATTTTATATAGATTAATATTTTTTATTAATTGCCCATGGAATCTAAGACTACCATAAGGAGGATGGGGATCAAATATCTACTTAATTTGATAATATAATTCTTGGTCGGATAAGTAATTAAGAATTACTTTTTTATATCACTCCTTTATACGGAAGAATTATGGAAATATGAAATCACATTTCATTTGCTCTATGATTTATGTTATCTAAATATATCATCACTAATACTTCATTCATGATATTCTTATAATCATAAACCATCGTGTATTTAGTACTAAGCCGTGAAATAGTTTTTTTGTTTAGTTTTTAGTCTACGGAAATAATTCTTTGCCTATCTAATGATAATAGTAATTTGCATTTCTTTTCTCATTTTAACTTAATTTGACTCCAATTTCTATAGTATACATAAATCTATTAATAGTCCTCTCATAGAGAAAAAAATTATAGAACTCAAAGTATTACTCATTCCTCCAATCTAATTTAAGTTGAGAGTATTATATTAACCGTCAAAATCACTATAAAATTTTAACCTCGTCTAAATTTATTGTAGCTGAATTAACGGTAAAATTTAAATTTCAAAATGCATAAGCAAGAAATACCAAAATAAAACTTATGAAGAATCCATTTTTTTCTGCAATTGTTTTGAAAGTTGTTCTTAATGCATAAGTGAAAAGCACAAGTCAAACCAAACAAGTTGAGTGTACATTTTATCTCCTGTTATACTCACAGTTTTAAAAAAAAAAAAAAAAAACTCAATTCTTGTTAAAACATATATTTTTTAAATGCAAACTTTTAGAACATGGATAAACAGGAGCAAAGCAGTACATGACAATATGTCAATTGTTCCCCCGGTCAAGAACTATCTTTGGTACAATGCGACAACCCAGATTAATGTAAGGCTTTGTTTGGCAATTCAGCTTAAAGCTTGACATATTTTCTTTAATCTAACTAGCTTTAAGCTAAGCTAGTAAGAAGTTCATTTTGTGTAATTATAAAGTAAATTCAAAGTGAGAATTTATTGGGCCTTAAGTGACTTTAAATTAAATAAGCAATGAGGCAATTTAGCTATGACTTTAAGATTTAAAAGTGAATTTAGTGACTTTAAGCCGAATAAATATTGTTCTGAATTTTTTTATAAAAGTTTTCATACATTTTTACATTTAATATGAATTTTGTGTGAATTTTTGATAGATTTCGATAAGTAAATTTTAAAAATATAATTTTTATAAAAATATAAAAAATTTATTAAAAAAATAGATGAGTACAATAAAAATATGATTTTTTTTAAATTTCTAAAAGTGTTTTAGTTAATAAGAAAAAAAGGCTAAAAGGCTAAAAAATATTTAAACAAAAACAGAATAAGTCAAACAAGATTTTTGTGTCTTTATGCCAAAAAACAATAAACCGACTTAAACCCGCAAACAATGTGAAGGAATGGCCGATACAGACTTCATTTCATGATATTGAGGCCGTTTAGCGTAATAACTTATTTTCTTATTTTATATTATATATTTTTTTGGTTCATTTTTTCTACTTTTTCTATTCCTTTTATTTAGATAAAAAAGTAAATTTTTTTGATAAAAAACTAATTAAATAAAAAATTAAAAATAAACCAAAGGCCATAACTTTATTCTAAAATGTGTTTATGGATTGTCTGTTGTGGTGGACTAAAGAAAAATTTAACGAGAATAAGAGATATGAGAGCTCACAAATTTTTTTATTTGTTTTATTTGAATAAATAATTTTGCGTTCGTATCACTAAACTTGGACGGATAATTCAGTATGTGTCGGATGATTATTAGGATAACTAATATTAGGACCATTTAGAATGATTATTAGGATAACTAATATTAGGACCATTTAGTATTGTTAGTATTAAACTTTGAATTATTATTTTTTTATTCAATGACTAATAATAATATTATAACTTTTGTTCTATTCTTTGTTCATTCTAACCAAATATAAATCAAATTTTATCTCGTAAACATAATTCTATATATAATTCTAACCAAACATGTATCAAGGAATCATATTTATGGGTTGGAGAGCAACATTGAACTGTTATTTTCTTCTGGGGGGAGGGGGTTTAATATTAAATGTTTTATTCATATAAAAAATAAATGAATCAAATATTAATAATTATGCAATTAAAATATAATAATTATTTTTATTTTATTAAATAACGAACATTAGTTTTAAAGAAATATAATATAGTTAGCAATAAACAGTCAATTAAACTTTTTTGTATAAATAATTTAATTAACAAACAGTAAATAATTTACATAAACCAGGTGTTTTCTTTTATACGTTTTAAATTTATAAATAACAGTGGTCGGTGGCTGGCTCTTTCACCTTAACGCCCAAATTTTTAAACTTAATTAAGAGAGAATTTTAATTTACATAAACCAGGTGTATCCTTTTATACGTTTTAAATTTATAAAAACGGTAGTAGGTGGCAGGCTCTTTTATCCTCGTACCCAAAATTTTGAATTTAATTAACAAAATATAAAATATAAAATTTTATTTTTAATTTACGTAAAAACATGTTTGTTAAATACGTTTTCTTTATAAAATATATTTTTTAAACTGTTAATCCTTTGACAAAAAATATTAAAAAAATGTTATTAATAACAATAATTTTTTTATAAATATAACCTTATCCGGATCACATATTTAAATAAAAAACTTATTTTTTTTGTATAAACGCTTTTTTTGAAAATCCTTCCACTATTTGCCTGTTTGGAAAACTCTTTCTTTGTTTTTATTTCTATCAAATAAAAAAATATAATGTGTTTATTTTTATTTAGTTTTTAAATATATTTTTATAATTAAATTCATTTATTACGTAAAATTCATTGAGTTTTTATTTACAAAAAAATTAAATTCATTTGATACTTATAAGTAAATGATTGAATAACATTTGCTTAATTTTTTTAAATTATAACTTTTATTTATATTATTTATAAAACAATATTATGCGATCACTTAGGTACATGTATCAGGTCAATTTAAATTTTTATATGAATAACAAACTTATCGAATTTTACGTAATAAACGAATCTGATCATAAAAAATATTTAGAAATTAAATAAAAAATATGCACAAAATTTAACTCCTTAAAATTATACTGTTAAAAATATGACCGAATCACATACTTATACTCATTTATGAAAACAAATTTTTTAGTTATACTCGTTCATGAAAACACATTTTCTCGTCTCACTGATTTAATAAATAAAGCATGAGTAACGTTTTTATTTAAATCAAAAAACGTGAATACTCTAAAAGCGTATTTAACAAAAATACTTTATTTGAAACCAATTGAAAACGTATTTGTTAAAAATATTTTATGTATTAAATTTACTAAGAACGTTTTATGTATTAAACAAAAAAACGTGTTTATTAAAAATATTTTTATATTGTTATTTTTTATTCTGCAATAAGAAGTTAGGCTTAAAACATATTTAGTAAAAATATTTTTTTATTAAAATATGATTACTAAACACAATTTTTTTTATATGTAGATTGAAAATAAAATATAAATTTTTTTATTTTATTAATTAAATTTAAAAAATAACTTATTGTGGTAAAATAGCTGTCGGTGGCTTATGCGATAAATTCATAGGGACTCTTCCAGCCCCATTTTCAATGGCTAGAGACGTTGGAGTGCTGCTCTCTCTCTCTCCCTCCCTCATGCTCGACGTTGGAGTGTAATATTCGACTCAATATGAAGTACGAGTAGAGGATCATCGCGGCGGTGGAGTCTGTCTTCGTTGCCGACTCACAAGCTGGCCACGGAGCGATCAATTCCACCGACATTGGGGTGAAGGCCACACTTAAACCTCACCAAGTCAGAAGGAGTTTCATGGTTGATTCAGAGATATCATATCAGCGTCAATGTCATCCTTGGTACGATTTTTTTAATTTTCTCTTTCTCTTTTTTTGTATTTTTTGAAAGAAATCCGAGACCATGCAAGAAAATAAGAGAAAAGAAAATTTTGAAACTGAGTTTTCTTTCTCTATTTCATTCATTTCCCTTTTCTGTTTTAAAATCTGAGAAATTCTTTGTTGTCTATTGGGACGGTTTCTTTAATTCTCGCCCTCTTTCTCTCTTTATGTATTTCTTGAAAGAAATCCGAGGCAAATTCAAGAAAAGGAGAGAAAAAGAAAATTTTGAAAAGAGCTTTCTTTCTTTGTTTTTTTATTTCCTTTTTCTTTTTTAAAATCTGAGAAATTATTAGTTGTGTATTGTCACAGTATCTTTAATTTTCTCTTTCTTCCTTTCTTTCATTTTGTATTTCTTGAAAGAAATATGAGGCAATTGCAAGAAGGGTGGAGAAAAGAAAACTCTGAAACTGAGTTTTCTTTCGTTGTTTCATTCTTTTTCTTTTTCTTTTTTAAAATATGGGCAATTCTTTGTTGTGTTTTGGTACCGTTTCTTCATTTTCTATTGCTTTCATCCTGCATTTCTTGAAAGAAATCCAAGGCAAATGCAAGAAAATGAGAGAAAATAAAATTATGAAACTGAGTTTTCTTTCGTTCTTTCTTTCCTTTCCTTTTTCCTTTTTAAATCTGAGCAATTCGTAATTGTATATTGGTATGGTTTCTTTAATTTTCTCTTGCTTTCATCCTGTATTAATGGAAAGAAATTCGAGGAAAAAATGCAAGAAAAATAGATAGACAAAAATTAGAAACTGAGTTTTCTTTCTTTATTTCTTTTTAAAATATGAGCAATTTTTAGTTGTGTATTGTTACGGTTCTTTAATTTTCTCTTTCTGTCGCTCTGTATATCTTGAAAGAAACCGGAAGCAAACGAAAGAAAAACAAATAATGGAAAAATCCAAAACTGAGTTTTCTTTTTGTTTTTAAAAATTTGAGCAATTTTTAATTGTGTACTTGTAAGAATATGCATTTGGGGTGATATTGGCCAATAAAAGACTATTTATGGAACTGGATTGGTAAAAAAGTAAAGTCTATTATGGTGCAAGATAGTTGTTGTACAAAACTATTGAGAGTGAATGATATATTATTGTTGTTGTGTTATCAGATAGAAAGGAGTGACTTAATGCATTACCTGGTACTTGGTTCGGTTTGCAGTTAAGGGTTTGATTATATCCATCATCTATCAATATATATAAAACGCAAGTTAGTCAAAATGTCTATCCGTTTTCGTCCGAGAGTAAATTATGTTTTTGCCCTTTAACTTATGCAGCTCCTGTTTTCTCTTTTGTTTCTTCAGTGGGCCTTTTGGAATTTTCAAGTTCACAACAGAAAGCCTTTCATAATCGGTTGTTTCTGTTCATTTTTTTTCGTTGCTTGAAAGGCATTTTGGTAATTTTCACATGCTTACCTTTTCTAGAGAACTCCCTCACTTTCTCCGCCTCCGACACCGCTTTCTTTTCTTCTAAACCATAACAACTGCGGTGTCCCCGAGAGGATTATTATTTCTCCGGAGGGTACAATTGGCAACGACGATGATGGTGGCCGGGATTTTATCGGTGGTGCTGTGTTTCTTGCAAAAGATTGGAGTTCTGAGTTCTGTTCCGAATTCATTTACAATCGTTTACAACAATGCCTGGTTCTTTAGCTTCTTTTCTGTAGGAATTCTTTACTTGATTCTTTCGTGTTTGGATGGAAAACAGAAGAATACTCAACGTATATATCCCCTTTTGCCCTCTACGACTTAAAAATGTCTTGATTTTTCTTTGCTTTATCTACTTTCTTAATCCCATCTCTCAAACACAAAACAAACATGTATGCATTAATTTTGGAGTAATCTGTGAAGTGTATACATTTTCTTCAATATGATTTGAAAGATTCGAAGTAGGAATTGTGAATGCGTATGGTACCCAATTCATTTATCCGTTGTGAACTTGAAATGTTGTTTTTTCTGTTATTTCAGCATGTATGAAAATGAGCACATTTTTTAACCAACATTTGTGGCTTGCAGTTGGTCAAGACTGCAAGGTCAAGATGGAGAAATAGACGGAGAATAAGTTCCTGCAACACCAAAGAAAACCTTCCAGCTCTTAAATCAGGTGAACTTTGCTTTTCATCCATTTGTATGCCACATTCCTTATCATATGGGCACAGAAGACTGGGTTGAGTTCTCTCTTTTCCGTCACGTGCACGATGTTCGTATTTCCAGAGTCATTTTTTATTATCCAGTTATGTAATATGCCGACAAAGGAAAATGCTCACCATAGCCCATTATAGAAAGAAAAAACTCTTTGATGCACTTTCACTTTCAAGTGAATATACAAAAAAAAAGGTACCGATATAAGTGAAAGGTGAAGTCATATATGAGAAAGTGCATAGTTGTAACTTTTTTGGCATTATTTGCTCTTTAAGGCGATATATAAATAACGAACGTGTTCTATGGCACTTACGGTTTATGTACCCTTTTAATTTATTTTCCCTTTACCATTGAGGCTCTTACAGCTGCTCCCTCACCTGTATATCTCTTATCATTTGTAATTATTGTATGTGATTAACACAGTCCTTTGTTTTTAGGAAACAGACTACCGAGGCTCTTTCATATGTTCCATCACTTGAACTGGCATTACGGTTGTACTTGCAATGTGCTGAGGTGATGGAGACACCAATTACTTTAGAAATATAGGTTGAGGAAATTATTTGCATATAGCTTTTATAATAAGGACAAGGTGCATCAGAAAATTGATACTTTGCTGAATCCAATTATATCAATCACAACACTGATGTGATGAGAGTGCCCTTTAGACATACAATGTTTTTTCATCTTCCAACTTTAATTGCATTAGTACACATATTTGCTTGCTTTCATTTTCCCATTGCATGATAGCCTCAAATATCATGACTTGGCCATTATTAGGCAAAAAATTTTTAACTGTTTGCCTTTGGATTTTTATTTTAGGCTGCCAATGACAGCCATCTTCAACCTGCAGCTTACGAATTCTTCACTCAAGCATTTATGTTACACGAAGTAGAAGTTGCGGTAACTGTCAACAAATTATTTCCTTGCAGTTAAACTTACTATGATAAAAATACTCACAGGGAGAGACTCTGATTTGGTGCTTTTTGTATCTTCCTCTCTCATGATTATGTGGTCAGGATTCGAAAGCCCAGGTGATTGAAATTCACCTAATAATTGGGACTCTACAGAGAATGAATGTATTTGGTGTTGAGAATAGGGATACCTTAACGCACAAGGCCACGGGGGTAATAACGTTTAAACTTTAAATGTTGTTGATAATTTTCCTTTTTTAGCCCGTTCCCATGTACATCTCATTATGACGCTCCTACCGTGTTCAGTATTCAGCAAGGATTTTGAAGAAGCCCGATCAATGCAGAGCTGTTTATGCATGTTGACATCTCTTTTGGGTTGATGACTAAGATGAAATTAATGATGGAGAAGGTGTATTACCTTGCACTACATATTCTGAACATTAGAACCTGTGGTTTACATGTGTTTATTAACTCCTTGCATCGTACTATCACTTGTTGAACGATCTTGAATTTGTTATTAGCCTTTGCAAGAAAAATTTGCAATTACTCGTGGAAGGCAATTTGAACATAATTTAATTCTAAAACTAATTAGATTTGGCAACATTGTTGATGGAAATTTTCAACAAGAATGAGCCTCCAGAAGACTCATTTGTATATTGTGGTAGAGTCCTATGAAGAAAAATATGCTGCAACTCTTGGGTTATCAGCTCTAAAGACTATCGAATTTGGTAAGTTAAATCTTACTCTTGGAGGTGAGTATTTACTAATCGATCTTGTCTAATGAGAATGATCAAAGGCTTTGGATCGAATCTGGAAAAACTCATGGGGGTCATGTTCATTTTACTGGAATATGATTGCTGCAGGTCTTTTTCATGCACAACTTTGATTCAGTGAGTGGTATAGTTTTGTGGTTTTTAAAGTTTTTGCATATTCATATTAGAATCCCATCGCTCCAATTGATCATTGGGCTTTTCTTTTCCGTCACATTGCATTCTACGTCATGTTTCATAATCTTGAAAATATGTGATTTTGAAAGAAAAAAAAAAAGAAGAAATGAAAATGGGCAATTAATGCTTGACTTTAGCTAGTGTTGGGTGTGCAACATTTGTTGGAGAACGCAAGTAGTTCACGACACAACGCTAGACATGTGACATGTGCTAGGCATTCCTCGACACCGCTAGTCGTTTAAAACTCTAGGGTTATAAAATTCTAGTATCATTATACATTACCCAGGAATTTTAAAAGACGATTATAAGAAGGCACACTCTATTATAGAGTGATTTTTAAATCTCCCACACTAATCTATGTTCATGCTTTGATCATTTCACTGCTTTTAAATGATCTAGATTAGTTTCTTTCATTCACAAAATCTTCAAACACATTCTTAACCACCATCAATAATGACTAGGGTAAACCCCTCTCTCAAACAATACTACAACTAGGGTTTTTCTGAAGTTTTCTTTAGGCAGCGCTGCTCTCTTTTCCTCAGATCATCTGCTCTTTTTTTTCTTTTTTCTTTTCAGGCTTTCTTTTTTATCTAGTATTTTTGTCTTCTTCCTCTAGTTTCAGTTTTTCCTCAGGTAATTTTCTTGTCTTTCTTTATGGTTTGTTTTCTTTTATTATTATTATTATTGGCCTTGTATGGGTAAATTGACTTATTTACTTATTTGACTAAGTTAAATTTTCATATTTAGTGAATTTTTTTTATCATTTATTCAAAATATTATATACTTTTTAGACTTATTGCATTGAGACGAGTCGAAAAAATAAAATTTTTTGATCAAAATATAAAAAAAAAAGTTTAAAAAAGAAAAAAATAAGCAAAAATAAGCCGATAAGCAAAGTTATAACTAAAATAAGTCAATAAACTAATAAGCAAGTTTGCCTAAATAGGTCTATTGTTGGTGACCGAGTGACTATTATCTATCGGCGGCAAAGTTGTTTTGATTTGGCAAGCTTTCGTTTTTTGAAAATGATTCTTGGTTTGATTCGACTATTTTAAAAGTATAATTTTTATAAAAACAAATGCATATAATAAAAGTTAGGATACCAATTGTTGTAAATTTATGTGAAAGATACTATAAATTCGATTTCAATTTGATACATAAAACAATACAATAATTTTTCATTATATAAAACTTAAAAGCCATATCTTGATCTATGATGCTATAAGATCCCGTTTAAAAGAGAACTTGGGAAAAGATCTTGATATTCGAGCTGTTTGATTATAAAGGATTTTCAAACCACTTATTTGTGAGGCAACGGGAGCCATGAACGTCGTGTGGTGTTAAATTCAAGTTTTAAACTTAGACTTGAACTTTGGAAAAGAAAGTGTAATTTGGAACTTTACACTATTTATACTAATTGTTTTCCTATCAAAGACATTTGAATATGGTAAATAACATTAATGAATTTATAAGTTAGGAGAATATATCTATGAAATTTATAATTAATTACATAATAAATCTCTCAAATTTACTATATAGACACAATGTCTTTCTCCCATTCTCTTAAATAGACAATGAATCTATTATGTCCAATATAAGTCTTCCATACATGTATGTATAGGTGCATTCATCAATACTTATTATTCATTAAGTTCATGAACATAAAATTTTCTTGGTAGAATTCATTTAGTATATTCATGCATTGGCCACATTAGATAAATAATACTAACAATCTTTCACTTGGCCCGCATGATTATTGTAATAAGATTGCCAATATTTTATTAACAAAAGATTGTACATCTCATCGTCAAAATTAAAATTCTGTTCAATAAAACTATTAATATCAAATCAATGTAATCAATCATTTAGTCATTCATTGACTCAAGACTGCATAATGATTATAATGCCAATTTCTATCATCAACACAAATATGTAAGTTTAAGAGAAAATATAACATTAGCAGTATAATGATGATTAATGTTAACTCATTTATATTAATCATGTTGCTTATAACATCCATGTGCACAAAAATTGATGTAAAAAACAATATACATAATTAATCATTATTATCAGTAAGTGATAAATACATCATTTAATAACAATAATAGTGCACTCTTATCTATTCTAAATTTTTTACAAAATTCATGTGAGCAACATGATCCTTAAAGAGCTTAGGGAATAAACTTTTAATTAGAGGATCTGCCAATATGAGTGTAGTACCAATATGTGATGAAAATAATTTAATTCAGTACAATTTTTTTAACATAGAGATACTTGATATCAATATGTTTAGATCCTCTTGAAATTTTGTTATTTTTAGAAAATCAAACAATAGTATCATTGCCACAATAAAATTTCAAAGGTCTCAAAATTAAATCAACATATAATTCAGAGATAAAATTCTTTAACCGTATATCATGACATGTACTTTTATATATTGCTATAAATTTGACCTCCATGGTGAAAAAAGTTGTCAATTATTTTGAGACGTCTTTCATGAAATGGATCAATTGACTAACATAAAAATATATTCATAAGTTGACTTAAATCCTTATATCTAAGCATAATTAGCATCTGAATAATTAACTACCTCAAACTTGTATGATCTTTAGTAAGTTAACATATAATTATTACTTCTTTGTAAATAACTCAATACTTTCTTGATCGTTTTTCAGTGATCGATCCCGAGACTATTTCGGTATTGATCAAGCATAACTATTGTAAATATTATATTGGGATGCATACAAATTTAAGCATACATAATGCTTTTTATTGCTGAAATATGAGAAATGTTTCCCATTTGTTTGTTTTCCAAATTATTTTTCGAACATTGAAAATTATTAAATTTATTACCATTAACAATTGTGGTAATATTATCCCAACAATTTTACATATTAAATCTCTTAAGAACTTTGTCAATATAAGCTATTTGGGATAAATATAAAAAACTACCAGAGCTATCTTAGTGAATTTCAACTTCAATAATAAATAAAATTTCACCAAGATATTTTATATTAAAATTTCTTATAAAGAATTGTTTTGTCTCATTATCATTTCTATATTTATCATTTCTATATTATTGCAAGCAAATAATATGTCATTAACATATAAAATTATTATGCATATCATGCTTTTATTAATTTTAAAATATATACATTGATGAATTGTATTTTTCTTAAAATTAAATTTAATGGGAACTTTATGAAATTTGAGATATTATTGGCGCAATTGCCTTTTTAGACCATATATTCACCGTATTGTGCCGTGCTTTTAAGTACGGTACATCATTGAATGTATTTTTATGATTAGATTCGTTTATTATGTATAATTCGTCAAATTTGTTACTCATATAAAAATTTAGATTAATTTAATAACTGTACATAAGTGATTGTATACTGTTAATTTATAAATAAATAAATAAAAATTATAATTTTAAAAAAATTATTAAACAAATATTATTCAACTATTTAGTTACAAATAGCGAATATATCTAAATTTTAACATAAATAATAAATAATCATAAAAATACATTGGCCCGTTTGGCTACCTCTTACTTATTAATTTATTTGTTTATTAGTAAATATGTTAAAAATTATTTAAGTCATTTCATTTGCCTAATTTATTTATTTATTTATTTACTTATTTGTTTACTTAGCGATCTAAATAAGTTTATTTGTTTATTTATTTATTTAGTTATTAAAATGAGTTTATTTATTTTATTAGTCAGTATATTTGTTTATTTAATTATCTAAGTGAACTTATTTATTTATTTAATTATATAAATAAATTTATTTATTTATTTAATTTGTAATTTATTTAATTATTTAAATAATGTGACATATTTTTTAATTTATAAATTAATAAGCATATGAGTAAGGTTATCTAAGGGGCCATTGTAATTAAAAAGACAGCATGTGCTGTGCCAGCGTTCTCTTTTAAAAGGACAATGTCTTTTCAAGCTCCGTTCGGACAAAGCGGTTTGCGGCAACATGACGTTGGACGTTTGAACTTTACTATTGTGGAAACTGATTACCCACGCGCTTCTTAGCGCGTGCAATCGAAAGAGTGCGTCAACGATCTTATCACCTCTATATAACCGAGACCACCAACAAACAGAAAAGCAAGAAAGGTATCGCTGAATCAAAAGCTTCGAATCTCACTCTTGTCTTTCCCCGAACGCAAACGCAGCATCAAAAACCCTAACCCTAATCCTAATCCTAATCCTAATCCTAATCCTAGTCTCTGAAACAACACCGATCATTATTCATCAGAAATTGTGAGATTGGATCGATTTGACAGGAATTGGCGAGATCGAAACAGTAACGAATCATACAAAAAGAGCAGACGGAGATCGAACAATGTCTGCAGTTGTGTGCGGAAAGAGATCTTTTTTCGAAGACCTCCCTGGACCGCCACAATCAACGTCGCCTCCTGTCTCGAAGAGACTTCGGTGCTCTTCTCCGGTTCGGTTCTCGCCGTTCTCGAACGCCCAGGCTCTCATAGACCAGCTCATATCTATATTCCCTGACATGGACAATCAGGTCCCTTCCTCTCTTTCTCTCTATAGACTCTATTCTGATGGATTTATGTCGATTGTTATGATAATGATTGTATAATTGTATTATTGGAAGATCGGTAGATCTGAATGTGGTTGTCATTCGTTCATTATTTTAATCTTCACGATGACGTGATTGTTTTAATTTCGTAATTCCCCTCTTCTTTGTTTTTGGGTGTCCAATTTGGTTGTGAATTAACAAAAATGTTATGATGTGAGACTCTATTGACTATTATACTTCCAGTAATAATTTTAAGTTGGTCACCTGTTCAAATCTCTGGGATTAGTCGGGTTTGCTCTCCAATGGTCACCTATTCAAATTTTCTCGGGCCTAAATTCATGGTCCAGGATTAGTAGAGGTCGGTGGAAGTTATTAATATATAATATATACTAGAAGAGAGCACACTTAATCTGTGTGTATGATAAAAAAATATTAATTTACTTAATTTTAATTTGAAAACTTGCTATATTCTTTATTGTTTTGTAATAATTGCAAAATGAAATATAAAACTAAAATGTGCGGTTTATGGGAGTTCAAGAATAATGAGATTTTAAAATTAAAAAGAAAGAATAAAAAAGAGGAAAAAAGGAGTGGGTGGTTATGTAATTACTTTCATAATATTTATTCTTTACTTTTAAAATTTAAACTATTCTAAGGGCAATTTTTGGAAATAAAAAGTTGTGGTCAGCTCTGGGAGACCAACCCGGATGCATCCTTTTAATAATAGTATATATATAATTTTCAGTTTTTATTGTGGTATGGGATAATTCCTTATTCTTATCTCCAAGCATTTGAAGCTTGCTTCTATTCTTGTTCTTCAAGTATTGATCATCCTTATTTCCCCGTGAAAGCCTGAGAAAATAAAACGGTGCCCCACAATAGCCTCTGGCTACATGTTGTATAAAGTTATTACTGTCTTTTCATCGTCTTATGGGGGAAATCATCTCTTCAGATCTTTGATATGGTCCAGAGTTGCTGCAATAAAAATCATGGTGGGTGCATTAGCCTTGCAAGCAGTAAGCATGTACTTCGGTTTGTCATCAGCTGTATTTTGTAGTTTCAACTTCATTCATTGCCTTTTTAATGGTTTTTACACACGTTCAAATTTGGTTCGGCTATATAAGTTTCCTTATTTCAATATAATATGTGGCCAGTATTCTGTTACTTCTAGTGGTGATGATTGCTTTTGCACAATTATTTACTGCCTTATGAGGAAAATATATTTTCTATGTATAAGTAGTTGTTTAGAGAATTATTAGCTACTGATTGATTTTGCATTTGACTTTTCAGCTTCTTGAGAGGGCGTTAATTGAATGCGGCAATGATTTAAATGCTGCTATCAAGAGCCTGCGTGAGCTTTCTATTGGATTTGTGGAAGGAAACTCAGATTCTGCTGAGGAATCAAATGCAAATATGGAGCAAGGTAGACATTCAAGTTTCGTGGACAGGTGGAGGGAAATGGTTGCCCACGTTTTCTCCCTTCATCTCATCTCACATATTTGGGATGGTGTTTTAGGATTTGGTTTCATTGATTACAATAAGATCACTAAGCTTTTCTACATTGTGCAACGGGGATAGATTTTTTTTTATACAGTTTTGTATCGGCTAGAAATTTTGACTGGATCTTAAAAATTTTGGTACCTGGACATCTCTTGACAAGATCTTTACAAGTGTATCAATGACATAATTCTACTTTAGGCTTTGTTGCTGCATTGGGAGCATTGGTGTGATTATCTGGGCTGCTATGTAGGAGCTTTTGCCTTAATTATGTAGGATTTTGCATTAATAAGTTACTTAAATAGAAAGAATATCGATTCGGCCTTCATGGTTGAGACGGTCATTATTATGAAAGATAAGTTATAAACGTCTGATATTTTTTATTTTATTTAATGATGCTATGCAATTAACTAACCATTTGAGAACCTCTCTTCTATGATGCTTGGTGTCTCTTTGGGTTGAGAATCTTGTGCGTGCATGCAAAATTTGCAGGTACAGCAACCACTGATGAAGATAGAGCTCCTTTGGCAGGTCATTCAGCAGAAAACAATCTTCACATGGATGGTGCTGAATGGGTGGAATTATTTGTGAGGGAAATGATGAGTGCTACTAGCATAGATGATGCTAGATCCCGTGCCAAAAGATTGCTGGAAATTTTAGAGCAGTCTATTAGTGTACGAGCTAGTGCTGAGGTGGCGCAAAGCTATGACAATGTCGGTACTTAAATACTGAAACACCTTTTTTCAATATAGTTACTTTGTAGGGTATGTCGAAGCTATTCAGGGAAAATTAAGTGGCCATATGGCAAGGGCATGGCACGGTTGATGTCGTTCAATGTCGACCCATGTTTGTTTGGTGTTACCACATTTGACTAGATAGAGTGGCACGAGGAGGTGTCGGCATTGCTGAAAACAAACTCTATTAGTACCTCCGATACGGGGAAAATAATGGTTAATTCTGGTGCCTTGTTGTGTAACTTTAGTCAGAATCACTAGAGACATATTAATTTGGTTATTTGCTTGGTGAAGTTAAGGTGAAAGCCACGGTGCTTAGTCGCACAAAGAACAGAAACGGGCACATGCAGCTTGATTTTCTGAGGATGTTTTCAATTCCTAGTCTGTTACAATTTTTTTTTATTGGTTAAGGGGAACTCATACTTTCTTCTAGTTGATAAAACCAATATTGCACAGTATATACTGTCGTGGGCTTGCTTAATTATGTTTTCTGTTGTCAGGAGAATGTGATGCTCAAGGAACAAATTGAAGTGCTGCTCCGGGAGAACACCATTCTCAAACGTGCTGTGGCTATTCAGCATGAACGTCAGAAGGAATATGATGATAGGACCCAAGAGGTGCAGCATATGAAGCAGTTGGTATTACAATATCAGGAGCAATTGAGAATGCTTGAGGTTAACATTGAAGCTTAATCAATTTTGTTTTTTGTCTGGAAAAATACACTAAAAGGATCTGTGGGCACATGGTAATGTGCTGCATCTACAAAAATCTAGGTTGCTGAAGATAAAAGGGAAATGTAAATATCTTCACTACCTGCCTTGTGGAATGTGCTGCATGTACAAAAATCTAGGTTGCTGAAGATAAAAGGAAGTGTAAATATCTCCACTACCTGCCTTTTGGATCTTGTGGTATTCAGTTGGACTTCTGAGCAACCTAAAAAAGATGTGAAATTGAATTTGTTTCCAGAAGGGGAGAATGTAAGAAAGAGAATCTTAATTTTTCTTTGGGCAAATTACAATTTTCACCACCCAACTTTAAACTAAATTTCACTTTGCCAACTTATCTTTGCTTAGTAACAATTTAAACTTCACACTTTAAAGCTAATGGCAACCTGATCCTTCCATCAGGCATGGGGCTCACTATTGTTTGCCCACTGGATGGCCACTTAACACAATCTTTGGTACCTGAGCAATTTATCAACCTCTTTTAACATGTCTGTTGGAGCTCTGAAACCCTTCTTACTGAAACTTAGGCAAAAAATTCTCCTGCTTTCGTGGCTATGTCACGTGGACTTGGGCCAAGGATTCCGGTGCGGGTATGCGTCTAAGTGTCAGACTCATTTAATTCTCATTGCGAAGACACTAGGATATATCAAAATAATAATATTTCTTAATAAATATTTCTTTTATTTTCTATTGGAAATGGCATTTACAAGGCTCCAAAGATCATTTGTTGCTTAATATGAGAATTTATGCATAGTTTTATGGTAACCTCAACTTACTATATATGCTTCTTAGATGAATATCAAAATAAAAATGTTTGGACACATATTTCATACATTTATTCTAGTGTTAGGTATTCAACACGGGTATTTTATGCATTTAAAAGAGCCCATGTAACATAGTTCCGTGGTATATGGTTGCAGGTGAACAACTATGCATTGAAAATGCATTTGCAGCAGGCTCAACAAAGCAAATCTTTCCCCGGTCGCTTCAATCCCGATGTCTTCTAATGAAAGAAAGGGAGCTTAACATCAAAGCTGGTGAGAAAAGCTTGATTATAAGATCAAACATTGGGTGTTTGTCAAAGTATCTTTTATGTTTGTTAGAAGAATGTAAGGACTAGGTTTGTAAGGCAAAGATGTGTGCAAGTTCGGCTGTGTCTGCCTTCGTCCCATTTCAAAATCTAATGGGCTCTCATTTAGTAGTTTAAGACCTCAGTCAATGTTATGGTTGATCAGAAAAATGGAGGCCTCTGAGGTATCATGGATGCTAATCGCCTGTAGCAATAAAGTTTTGGTGTGCCTTATTTTGTTTTTATCCTCAGTTTTAATGTGTTCTTTTTGGTAGTTGTTGGTTCAGGCTATTCGTCTCATTTTTTTAGCAATGTTTTCTGAAGGCCCCAGGGGCAGGATTATGTCAGGTTGTGTCAATTTCTATGATTGAGTAACATGGGTTGGTTGATTTTCCTAGTATTTAGTTCGGCTGAACACCCCCCCTCCCTATAATATTGGTTTAGTTTTTGGGTTAGTTTGGGATTAACTTCAATCAAATTGGGATTGAATCCTATATGGTTGAATGAAGACTCTTTGTTTACTAATATATTTTTGTTCTAATAACATGTGCTTGCTTACAGTATTAATTCCATTTTTTATTTGTACAAATTATTTCAGACTTTAGCCTCTAATTCTGGTGCTTCTTCTATGGAAATAAGTTCACAAACTATTTGTCTTCAAGTTGTTCAGAGTGAGTTATATATTATTTTTTGATAAGTAGAATTGTGATTTCAAATTGAATGAACTCCATTATTATTGGGTTGATTTGGTAAGATTTTACCAAAGATTTTAGATCCAAAATATAAAATCAATCAAAATTAATTCTATTTTAATTTTAGTACAAAACCGAACTAATTTGATATGCCTAAATCTTTAGGCTTTATTTGTTATTTAGGAAGAAATTAGATAAGATAAAAAGAATAAAAAATACTATTGCTCTTTTATATATATATACACGGATTATGTAATAAAATGTGTAAAATAAAAATTTTAATTCATATTTAACTAGAATAGAATAAAGAATGACATAAAAATTATTAAGTTATTTTTAAGTAGAATAAATTTTACTTAATTTTTTTTATATTTTTATTACATATCGCTGTCTATCATTATATTATTAAAAATTACATTACATTTCATTACTTTAATTTTTGTGTTAGTTGACCTTGACGGAAAAAATATAACATCAGCTAAATATTAAATAAATTTTCAATTTTACTCTTATCACGTCCAACTGGCTCATACCACTCTTCCTCACCCGCTAATACCAAAGATTATGCCCAAGTGCCACCGTCGGAGGCGGCGCCGTCGCTTCCATTGTACAAATACCGCCACCCTTTCGCCACCACTGCACAAACACTACTCCCTTCACAAACCCTCAAGATCGGTTGCTCAAACCTGCATAAACACCGCCGTTGCCACCATTGCACAAACACTACCATCGCCACCACCATCGCACGAGCACCGCCATCGCACCACCGCACAAACACCGTCGGCACAGATAGGCGCAAACCTAAAAACTGTCTGAAATAGTTCTCCTAAAACTAAAAAGAGAGGATTGTTTGAAATTGACATTGCAAAACTGTCCGAATCATTCTCCCCGCCAAATCCTCCGCCCTCAAAATTGACGATACCATACTTTCCCTCACTGTCACCGACGCCAATCGAGACCTAACCCAGCCTCTCAACACGTCCCAACACATTGTCTCCTATAATCCCACATTCGACTAGGTATGTAAATTGAATGTTAATTGCAATGAAAATTTATAAAATACACACACATACATCAAGTAATTGGATGATGTATTTGGTTCTAAATCAGGAGGTTAGGGTTTTGAGTGTAGAGGGGGTGGCGTTGATGGTGAAGAGGTCGTCGGAGTTGATAGAGGTTGGCTCGGGTGTGTGATTTCAGTGATAGAGGTTGGCTCGGGTTTTGATTTCATTTGAGAGGATTTTTATATATTTAGTATATTTATTTTATTTTGTTGATAGATATTTGTACAACTTGGGTTGATTGCGGATTTGAAAAATCTTTCTTGGAAGTTCCTCCCACTGTTCCTCATATTTACGATTCTAGTGTCTTTTGGGTTGTGACGTTTGCATTTTGGATTGTGTAGATACCGATGGAGACTTGCTTCATCATTATTTTCAATTTCTCCCGCGTTCTTCTTCAATTTTCCAAGGGCCACAAACTCAATCAAAAGCTCCTGATCTGCGCTTAATCTCAAACAATTTGCAAATTTTGTCAAGTTCTCTAAACTGGGTTCAGAACCATCCACTTGCTCCCTAATGGCTTTACTAAGACATTTGTTTAATTTTTTGTGCACAAAATTATAATCAGTCATGGCAACTTGTGAGGAACAAAATGGGGTTGACGATAGGCTATTTTTTTTCTTGTGGGTTAGAGAGAGAGAGAGAGAGAAAAAGAAGGCGACGGCAATGGTGGCAAAGCTAGTGCGAGGAGAAGCTGCTTATTGTATTTTTCAGGATTTGGTGAGTGAAAAAGGGCAGGAGAATAGGGGTTGAGGATGGGGAAAGAGGGGCAAGAGTATTATGGTATTTTTGTCTTTGTCATTAACGATGTCAAAAGTAAGGTGGGATAGTGTAATTTATAAGAATAAGAAAATAGACAGTAATATATGATAAGAATGCAGGGATCTAAGTGTAATTTATCTTTTTAACTATTAGATAAGAATAAAAGATAATTCGAACTTATTTTATTATGAGGGTTTTGTATTATTAATATTATAATAATAATATCATGAATAAAATATTAATAATTCCTCATCTATTAAATTACAAATCATAATTTTGCGATACAAATGTGGGATTATTGTTCCAACATGCAAAAATTGAAATAGCAGGACCCATCATGTTTTAATATAATTATGTACCCTTGTTCTCGATCCAAACTAGACTTAGCACATGTTTGGGATGTTTAAAATACTTTGACTTTTAAGAAGTTATTTTTTTAGAAAAAAAAGAAGAAGAAAGAAAAAAATTAGATTATTTGAAATAATTTTTCTATGGTAACTTATTTGTTTTTTTGGTGCTTTATATAAGATGTCTAATATGTATACTTTCTGCTTTTAAATTGTGATGTTTGAGAGGCAACCCCTCAGCCCAGTGGTCAGTGCTCTTTGAGTCCTCACCAACCTCACAAACGATCGGGGTTCGAACTCCGACAACTTCCCCTCCCCCCTTGTAGTAATAAAAAAAAATTGTGGTGTTTGAGATATTGACACAATTTGTTTAAACATGGCTGTTTTTTCAGTTAAAAGTATTATATTGATTTCATTTAAAAAGAGTTAAAAGCATTTGAATATGAATAATATTTTTTTCTTAAAAAAAATTAAAAAAAAGTTAATTATCTTTTTTAAAATACCAAATAATAGAAATTTAAAATATTTCTTTTTTACCAAAAAACTAACTTTTTAAGTTATCCAAAAAGAGTATACGTGACCGTATACGTTGCATGCAATTATACTGTAGGTTAAAAATGTTAGCATTTATTTTTTTTAATGCGGTCAATGCATGAATATATTAGATTAATTACGCCAATAAGCTTTTAATGTTCATGAACTTATTAATGAATAAATATTAATGAATGCACCTATATATACATATATGGAAGACTTATATTGAATATAATATATTCATTGTGTATTTAAAAATGAATGTGAGATATACATTGGATCTATACAATAAATTTGAGAGATTTATTATGTATTTTATTAAGAATTTCTAAAATACATTTTCCTAACTTATGAATTTATTAATAATTTTCATAATGGTTAAATATATTTGATGGGAAGACAACTAACATAAATAGTGTAAGGTATCAAATCACACTCTCAATTTCAAAAGTTCAAGCTTAAGTTTGAAATTTAAATTTGACACCACATGATGTACATGGCTCCTATCGCCTAGAAAGAGAAGTGGTTTAAATATCCTCTATACACAAACAACTCGGATATCAGGATCTTTTTGTCTAAATTTTCTTTCTAACATGATCTTATAACATCATGGATCAAGATATGTTTTTAAGTATTCGTATTATAAAATTATTATATTATTTTAATTAATCTAATTAAAATAGATTCTTATTATATTTTTCGCACAAATCTTTCACAAAAAAGCCAATTGTATTGTAAAGTCTAATTGTGCCAATACACTTGGATATAATTGTGTTATGCAAAATTAGATTTGACTTGATAAGGAATTGAAAGCCATCACTATATCAAAACCAAATTTAATTATTATTATAACATTTTAAAATGGGGAAATGTCGAATGTTCAATACATAACATTTAAAAGTTTTATGACATTTTAATAAAAGACAAAAATATAAAGCCACCCCCAAATGAACTTTTTATAAGGGTGTTTGATATTGTTGAAATTAATAATTTTTAGATTATAACTTATAATAGAAATTATAAGTATTTGATAAATATTTTAAATTGTAGTTAAAATAAAAAATAATAATAATTTTAACTTGTAGTATAAATTATTAATATTTTTAAAAAATTATAATTTATTATTAAAATAAATAGCAAAAAGTTAAAAGGTAATAGATAAAGTTTTGCCAAACACCTTTATAAGGAATTGAAAAAAAAATTAAATTAAATTATTATTATAACATTTTAGAATGGGGTTATGTAGTTGGTTCTATAACATTCATTTTAATAAAAGAGAAAAATATAAAGTTATTCCACCCTCTCCCTCCCTCTCCACACACACCC
>JAOTRH010450300.1:0-30685 GCA_034768845.1 Heliamphora exappendiculata | reverse complement strand
GGGTCGTCTCAGATCGTTGTTCTGCATCAAAAAAACTTGTACAAGTTTCTTGAAGGTATATTTAATCTTAATATATCATTTCATGGATATGATTTTTCATGAAAAATGCATGCGCCGTTTTTTACGGTCACGGCGCCGGTTCTAAATTTTTCTTCCACTTTCCAACAGTTATATGCAGTTATATTTGCTTTTACCGGGTAGAAATGCACGAAATGTTGTTTACATGTTTTAGACCGTGGTTTTTGGGTAAAAGTAGGTTTTTATGCCTTTTCTCGATTGTATGCATGTTTCGGGTACGTGGTATCCGTAGTTTTGAAAAGGAGGTTTGAAAATGAGGTGTTTTGTGAAATCGGGTGACACGTCTTTTTGGAGGTTTGGAGCTAACCCGCGGGGTTGAGTCTCACCTTTTAAACATTTTGTTGGAAATGGTTTTAGGTCTCCATTTTGATGGATTGGATCTCTTTTTATACATGTGTTGTATAAAT
The DNA here is from genome assembly GCA_034768845.1 of Heliamphora exappendiculata. Lineage (NCBI taxonomy): Eukaryota > Viridiplantae > Streptophyta > Magnoliopsida > Ericales > Sarraceniaceae > Heliamphora > Heliamphora exappendiculata. Next base: position 30,200 of record JAOTRH010450300.1, on the reverse strand, counting down.
CGTTTTACGGGTTTTCCTAGTTGAGCTACGGTGGATTTTTAAATGTTCTTCATAGATGTACCGTGATAATGTGTGTTGAGTTGGGTTTTCATTGCTCTTCGGTGTAAGTCTGGAAATGTGCACAGAGTAGATCTCTACGTGCCTTCGGGTTAATCCTCGTAAACGAGGTTGGTGGGTGCTTAGTGTCCTCGGGCTGTAGTCCCGTAAACTAAGTGGTTGTGTAAGTGTTTAGTGCCCTCGGGTGTGACCCCGTAAACTAAGTCGGTTGCCTCCGTTAATGGCGTTATTGTTGTAACTCCGTATAGAATTTGTCATTACTAAACCTACGGGTCGAGGGTAATGGACGAGAGTTTATAGTTTTTACTTTTGTCGATGTGGTAGAGTCGGTACATGGGACTACATTTATATCTTTCTCCTCGGCTGAGTGGCCTAAGTGGAGCTTACTATTTTATTTACAGCTTTCCTTTAATTGTGGCATGATATCTGTTAGGATGATATGCATGGTTTGAAGGATGAAAAACGTGGGGTTTTATGAGATAAAACCTTTTTGAGACTTGTGATAGTCTGACAAAAAACTTGTGGTTTTGGAAGAAAAACCTTTTTGACTCTCGTGGTTGAGCCCTGTGTGTGTGTTTGCATAACCTGCTTTATAGTTCTATTATCTATTTTCTATTGTGCATCGACTCACGGTGTGGAATTTTGCTGTAAAATATTTTCAGGTGTGCATGATGAGTTGACCTAGTTGCAGAGGTGATGGAAGACTTGTTATAGTTTTTCCTTTTTGAGACATGTACTTACACATGTGACGCCTGTTGAGGCTTGTTTTGTACGCCTTTTGGCGATATATTTATTCATGTATCAGATGCATGTTTTTAGTTTATCAGAGTTGAACTGTGGGGATCTTTTATCCAAATGATGTACATTTTAATTATCAACTGTGAAACCTATTTTCTTAAATGGGATGTTTTGGTGGGCTTTCGCGTGACCCAGATGTTTGGGGCGTGACAACTTGATATCAAAGCTCTGGGTTCGAATACCTATGAGCCATGAAAAAGAGGGTACATCACCTTGTGAGGATGTATATGTACTTGATTGCATGTGTTACAGCGTTTTCCTAACATAGTATGGTAGCTTGTGATGTATACGTGGGTATGGAGATTGAACCTTAGGATTGATTAGTCTTGCTTTCGGGCATTTGGATTCACATACTTAGGAGCCATGTTAGAGACGCGTTTCGCGGACGTGATTTCTAGCAAGGAATCTGAGTAGGTTGTTTAGAGTGACAAGGCTATCTTGTGGTTCTCCTCGGTATGTGAGATGTGATGACATGATATTACGTGGCTATGTGTTAGCATGCTTATCTGTCTTTTATGTTAGCAATAACATGTTGTATTGATTCTTATCCTGTTATGTTGCTTTCGTATAGAGTTACGTTCACGCGGGAAGGACGAGGCCGTGGCCGTGGTTCTGGCCTAAGGGACGTTCCAGTCCCAGATGTTGGGGATGCTAATGCACCCCAAGGACCTGTTGCTGAGGGAGATCTGTTGCGTGAGATGGTCGGCTCCATCCGGCAACTAGATGAGGCCTCTAGGGGGAGATAGACCATACTTGAGCCGAGGGCGACGATTGCGATGCACGAGTTTCGCCGTCTGGACCCTCCTACCTTTTCTGGGAATCCCAATCCCACGGTTGCCACTGAGTTGCTGGAGCTGGTTACCAGGATTCTAGATTCGCTTCAGATTGAGGAAGATGATCTGAGGGTTATATGTGCCACCTTTCAGCTGAGAGGGAGTGCTCACATGTGGTGGAAGTTCGCCAAGACCATAGTGGCAGGCACCTGGGATGCATTCATGATGGTATTTCTGGAGAAATACTTTCCAACGACTCTGAGGGATTGCTACGAAGAGGACTTCCTGTTTCTGACGCAGGGGACGATGATAGTGCTTGAGTACGAGGATGAGTTTACCAGCCTATCCAAGTTTGCATAGGAGATCGTACCTATTGACGAGTTCTGTGCGAAATGATTCGAGAGGGGTTTGAGGCCCACTATTCGCGACAGAGTGGCAGCATTCAGGATGCAAGTCTTTACAGGGCTGGTGGAGACTGCCATGAAAGTGGAGGATACTCTGAACGAGACGCGTAGAGACAGGGACATCAGGGGTCCATCAGATGGGGGACGCACACAGTTCCAGGGACGCAGGGATAAGCGTCGACGGACATCTTGTCTGAGTTCTCATCCAGTGGGGTCATATCCGCCACAGTCTTGTACATCCATGCCACCCGTAGCTTCAATGGGAAGGTCAGACCAGAGAGCACTTGTTTGTCATAGATGCCAGCGGCCAGGACATCGTGTGGCTGAGTGCAGGAGTGAAGCGCCTGTTTAGGCACAGTTACAGTCACAAGCTTAGGGGAGAGGGCCATTGGTATGTTTTGAGTGCGTCCAGTCTGGGCACATCCGTAGGGACTGCCCCGGAGGAAGGAGTGTGTGAAGTACAGTAGGCGCACAAGCTGTTCCATCAGGCCAGGGGAGACAGATCTATACGCAGCCTAGAGCTCAGACGTCCTGTTTTGCAAAGGGAGGAACTTCAGTGTAGTCGGGTAGGCAGTCGGTAGCTGTGAGACCCTGTACCGTTTGATTTTGATATATATGCATGTTAGGTGTTTTGACGCCTTTTTGGCCTTTTTTTGCTGTTGTATGCATATATGTGTTTCGATACCTATTTTAGTTAAACCGAGCATGCGGGGTTGCTTCCCGGGGTTGTAGTGAGTTACGGTGCGAATTTCAAAAATTTAAAAAAAAAATATTTTGGAGGCCTATAAATATCTGGAGTTAGATATTTTTAAAACTTAACTCCTAAGTTTTCTTCTTTTTCTCTCTGCCTTCTCTCTAATTTTTCGGGGGCCCAGGGCTTGGTTTTTGATAAATCAACTGCTGATCCTTAGTATCGGCAACTTGGTCTACGTATCCATCTGGACGGAATTCGATTCTGACAAAGCTTGAATTTGCACGTGGATCGAGGCGATGGGTTTTTGACCCAACGAGGTAGGATCCCAGATTCTGCTGCTGTATAAGGGTTGTATATGTAATATTATGCTGTTTTACCGTCTTAAAACGCATGAAATGTGATTTTATGTTTTTGATCTGGTTTTGATTTAAAACTGTTCTTCGGCATTTTCGGTGGATGAAAGTGTGTTTTGAGAGTTTTCTTTCGAGGTTTTGGTGTGAAGCTTGAGCGTGTTGATGCTTGAGGGTGTTTGATGAGTGTTTGTTGGGTGTTTGGAGGTTCAATTCAAGCTTTGGGAGCAAAAACCAACGAACACGTAGCCAAAAAACCGTTTTCTGTGCAATTCAGTCGACTGGATCGAGGTGGTCAGTCGACTGAATCAGCATTTGGGGAGTTTAGTCGACTGGACAAAAAGGGCCAGTCAATTGAAATTGTTTCTGTTTTGTTGCCTCTTTTCCAGTGAGATTTTCTGCCGACTGGGGGCTTGGGCCAGTCGACTGAACCATGTGTGAGTGTTTGGTGATGTTTTGGTGGTTCGGGGGTTGAGCGTTGGCTTCCTTCGGGTGGTTTGGTTGATGAAAAAGGAGTTTTTACAAAAATCTTTTGAGAAAAACGTGTTTATTGGAGGTTTGGAGCTACCCTTGGGGTTGAGGCTCGCTTTCTAAAAAGTTTTCATAAAATGTATATGTTTTTACATATTTTGGTTTGATCTCCATGGTTTCATGGATTGGATCTTATGCTTATACATGAATTGTATAACTGCTTTTGGGAAAAATATTTTGGAAATATTTTTTTTTGATCTTCTGGTGAGGGGTGGATCTATGTACATGTATAATGTACCGATTTTGAAAAATATTTTGAGAAGATTATCTAGATGTACCGGGATGACGGTGTAAGTCCGAAAACGTGCGCAGCGTAGGTACTCAGGTCCTTCGGGTTAGTCCCCGTAAACTGAGACAGATGGGTGCTTAGTTCTCTCGGGTCATAGCCGTAAACTAAGTGGTTCGCCGTGGTGCTCTGTATAGAACCTGTGTGTATCTAGGTGATCCCATGATATCTGGGGGTTAGATACTGGACAAGAGTCTATAGTTGTGACCTCTATCCCCTTGTGATGGAGTCGGTACATAGGATCTTATTCTTCTTTTCCGCGATGGTACATTCTGAGAGAAAAACGATAATTTGATTACTGTTTTTATCTTTCCTCAATGTGTGATCCGAGTGGAAAAGTAATGTTTTGGTTACTGTTTTCCTTTAACTGTAAAATGTGATTTTGCAATGTATAAATGCTTAGTTGTGAAGGAAAAATTGTTCTGGAGGTTTGTGGAAAAACTTAGGATTTTATGACGTAAAAACCTGTTTTGGTTTAGTGGTTGAGTTCGCTCCCACCATATGATTACATATTCCTTCTTTACAGCTTATTATCTGTTTTTTATTGGGTTTCGGCTCTTGGGTGGGAATTTTCTGTAAAACCACTTTCAGGTGATGATGTGGATGAAGAGTAGCTTGGTGATGCCCGTGGTGGCAGAAGACTTTTATAGTTTTCTTTTTGGTATGCGTGTTCCTGAAGGCAGATTTTGTACGCCATAAGGCGATATATTGTACGCATGTTGAACCTGCATGTATTTCTGTTTATGAGAGATATCTTTTGTTGGATTTTCTATTGGCTTCAACAGGTGGATTTTGATGTATGAAAACCTGTATTTTCATATAAAATGGATGTTTGGTGAATTTTCACATGACCCAGGATTTTGGGGCATGACAGCAGTGCAAGGCCGCAGTGGGCCGGCCAGAACTTATGTTCTTACAGATCCTAGTTCTTCCAGAGCACCGATCGTACCCGATGCTGCTATTACCACCTCCATGATCAGAGGTACCTTTTTAGTCTACAGATCATGGGCCAGTGTTGTTATTGACACCGGAGCATCCCATTCATTTATATCATCTGCTTTTGCATCTGCTTTGGGGTTGGAAATGGACTGGTTGCGTAGTACTATGTGCGTGGAGACCCCAGTGAGTGGTAGTGTGAAGTTGAGTCTTGTCTATAGATCCTGCATGTTGGAGGTCACCGGTCGTTGTATAGAGTTCGACCTTGTTATCTTAGACATGACCGCGTTTGATGTCATCCTAGGGATGGACTGGCTGACCACCTATCGTGCCTTCATCGATTGCGTTCGACAGAGGGTGACGATTTGTACCCCAGCGGGAGATTGCTTTTGTTTTGTGGGAGACCAGGATGAGGGTTTGAGGTCTATGCCAGATGTTGCGAGGAATCGGGGCAACCTGGGTTCCCTTTTTGCAGCCCTTATGTTGGATGAGGTAGTTGGGGTTTAAGGAGAGTTACCTCCGGTGGTGTGCGACTATCCTGATGTCTTTCTTGTTGATCTGTTTGAGTTTCCACCGAGCCGGGAGGTAGAGTTCACTATTGATCTAGTTCCTGGAGCTGCTCCCATATCTATACTATCCTATCGCTTTGCACCCGCTGAGTTGCGTGAACTCAAGGTGCAGTTATAGGAGTTGATAGACATAGGGTTTATACGTCTGAGTACTTTGCCGTGGGGAGCTCCTGCTCTTTTTGCAAAGAAGAATGATGGGTCTTTGCGTCTGTGTATCGATTACAGGAAGCTGAACCAAGTGACAGTGAAGAACAAGTATCCGATGCCGAGGATAGATGACTTGTTTGACAAACTGTGGGGTTCGAGCTGCTTTTCAAAGATAGACTTGAGATCAGGATATAATCAGTTGAGGATTAGGGACGAGGACATAGCGAAGACTGCTTTCAGGACTTGCTATGGTCACTTTGAGTTTCTGGTTATGCCGTTTGGTCTGACGAACGCACCTATTACATTCATGAGTTTGATGAACCAGATTTTTCATCCTTACTTGGACAGTTTTGTGGTAGTGTTTGTGGATGATATTCTCGTCTACTCACCTACCAGGGAGGCACACGAGGATCACTTGCGGATCGTGCTACATACTTTGAGAGAGCATCGCCTGTATGCGAAGTTCGAGAAGTGCGAGTTCTGGATGACTGAGGTGAGATTTTTGGGACATGTGGTATCGATAGACGGGGTATATGTGGATTCGTCAAAGACAAATGTTGTGACCGGTTGGGAGCGACTGAAGAGTGTCTTTGAGATACGTAGTTTTCTGGGTCTAGCCGACTACTACCTACGGTTTGTGAAGGACTTTGCTAGACTTACTGCACCGATGACGCGCTTGACGCGAAAGGGAGTTGTGTTTGCTATGAGTGAGTCTTGTGAGTCAGCATTTAAGGAGCTGAGGACGAGGTTGACTAGTCCACCATTGTTGATCATTCCAGAGTGAGGCTTGGGGAATACGGTGTACTGTGATGCATCACATGACGATCTTGGATGTGTTTTGATGTAGGGAGGTAAGGTTTTAGCCTATGGTTCTCAGCAAATAAAGGTGCACGAGCGAAACTACCCGACACACGAATTGAAGTTGGCAGCTGTGGTCTTCGCCTTGAAGCTATGGTGTCACTATTTGTATGGTGAGCATTTCGAGCTTTTTTTCGATCACAAGAGCTTAAAATACTTGTTTTTGCCGAAGGACCTGAACTTACGCCAGCAACGATGGATGGAGTTGTTAGAGGACTACGATTTTGATTTTCCGTATCACCCAGGGAAGGCTAATGTGGTAGCTGACACGCTCAGTAGGAGGTCTCACGGGTCGTTAGCTTATGTGGCTATACGTGAGTGGGACTTGCTTGCAGATGTTGGGGAGCTTGAATTGTGCCTTAGAGAGATTGCGACGGGTGCCACCTTATTTTCTGTAGTTACTTGACCAGCGTTGATAGCACGTGTGCTAGAGGTCCAGCAGGCGGACCAACAGGCTCAAATCATACGAGACCACGTTGCTAGTAGCGAGGGTACAGCAGGATGGATTGTGGGTTTTGATCAGAGTTTGAGGTTAGCTGGGAGGTTGTTTGTGCCAGAGTCATGCCGAGCTGATCTTCTACGTGAGTGTCATCATTATGTACCATGACTTACGTCGTCTGTTCTATTGGACAGGGATGAAGCGAGATGTGATCTAGTTTCTTTCCCGATGCCTCACCTGTCAGCAGGTAAAGGCAGAACATTAGAGACCGGCAGGATTGCTACAGTTGTTACCTACATGAGAGTGGAAGTGGGAGCACGTCACGATGGACTTTGTGTCAGGACTTTCTCGATTACCTAGGGGACATGACGCCGCGTGGGTTGTGGTTGATAGGTTGACGAAGTCTGCACACTTTCTCCCCATCCGAGTGAGGGATTCGGTAGAACGACTGAGTAGCTTGTACGTTAGGGAGGTAGTCAGATTGCACGGAGTGCCAGTATCTATTGTTTCAGACCGAGACCCGCGCTTCACTTCGCGCTTTTGGCAGTGTCTACAAGAGGCCTTGGGGACGAAGTTGATGTTCAGTATTGCTTTTCACCCCCAGACGGATGGCTAATTAGAGAGGACTATACAAATTCTGGAGGATATGCTAAGGTCTTGTGTCCTTGATTTTAGAGGTTCGTGGAAAGATCATCTACCGTTGGCAGAGTTTGCATAAAACAATAGCTATCAGTCCAATATTGGGATGACATCGTATGAGGCATTGTATGGTAGACTGTGTAGATCGCCCGTGTGTTGGACAGAAATGGGAGAGACCACAGTCTTGGGACCTGACATGGTGCGAGAGACGACAGAGAAGGTTGCTGTGATTCGCCAGCTCCTACTGATAGCGTAGAGCCGCTAGAAGAGTTATGCAGATCTGAGGAGGCGACCTTTAGAGTTTGCAGTGGGGGATCATGTGTTCCTGAAGGTCTCGCCACGTAGAGGTTTGATGAGGTTTGGTCGTAGTGGGAAGCTATCACCACGCTTCATTGGACCATTTGAGATCCTTGACAGGGTTGGAGAGGTTGCTTACCGTTTGGCTTTACCACCTCAGTTAGCATCTGTGCATAACGCGTTCCACGTTTCTATGCTTTGGAGGTACGAGCCTGATCTTTCACATGTGTTAGATTGGGCCGAGCTACGGATTGATGAGGATGCTACTTATGAGGAGCGTCCAGTGAGGATTCTTGATACAAAGGAGCAGGTGTTATGGGGCCGAACAATTGCTTATGTCAAGGTCCTATGGCGTCATCCCAGGGTTGAGGAAGCGACGTGGGAGCTCGAGTCTGGGATGCGTGTTAGATATCATGACCTGTTTACCTCGTGACCTTGTTGCGAATTTCGGAGGTAAAATTCCTTAAGGGCGGAGAGTTGTGAGACCCTGAACCTTGTAATTTTGAGTTGTTTATATACATGATGCTTTTATTACAGTATATGATAGCATCGATGCATGGTTTATGCTATAAAGTTGTAGAAAAGGATGTGTAAATGTGTTTTCTACTTTCCCAGACCTTGGTTAGGTGGGTTAGGTTGGTTTTTGGCTTGAAACACAGCAGCAAATTCCAGTACGCCTATGCTGTGGAGTTCAGTCGACTGGGGGGTCCAATTCGGTCGACTGAATAGTGCTATATTTGGTTTTTTATAAAAGCTCCCGTGGCGGTATTTTTTGATACAAAACCTTTCTTCAGACCTAAGAAACCCCTTTTCTCCTCCTTCTCTCTAGCTTTGAGGGCCCAGGGCATGATTTTGAGTTGATTCCTTCGTGGATCCTTGCTATCGGGGCCGAGGGCTTCGCATCCATCCGATCGAATTTTCGTTCTGATGACGTTCAATTTTGAGACGTCGATTTCTTGACTCTCCGAGGTAAGATTCTAGACCTACTATTGTTATGAGGGTATTATATGCAGTTATACTTGCTTTCACTGGGTAGAAATGAATGAAATATTGTTTACATGTTTTAAATCGTGGTTTTTGGGTAAAAGTGGGTTATTACACATTTTCTCAGTTGTATACATGTTTCGGGTACGTGGTATCCGTAGTTTTCAAAAGGAGGTTTGAAAACGAGGTATTTTGTGAAATCGGGTGAAAAACGTCTTTTTGGAGGTTTGGAGCTAACCCGCGGGGTTGAGTCTCACATTTTAAATGTTTTGTTGAAAATGGTTTTAGATCTCTATTTTGATGGATTGAATCTCTTTTTATATATGTGTTGTATAAATCGTTTTACGGGTTTTCGTATTTGAGCTACGGTGGGTTTTTAAATATTCTCCATAGATGTACCGTGACATGTGTGTTGAGTTGGGCTTCCATTGCTCCTCAGTGTAAGTCTGAAAACGTGCGCATAGTAGGTCCCTACGTGCCTTCGGGTTAATCCCATAAACGAGGTTGGTGGGTGTTTAGTGCCCTCGGGCTGTGGTCTCGTAAACTAAGTGGTTGTGTGGGTGCTTAGTGCCCTCGGGTGTGACCCCGCAAATTAAGTCGGTTGCCTCCCTTAATGGCATTATTGTTGTAACTTCATATAGAACTTATCATTACTAAACCTACGGGTCGAGGGTAATGGACGAGAGTTTATAGTTGTTACCTTTGTCGATGTGGCAGAGTCGGTACATAGGACTACATTTATATATTTCTCCTCGGCTGAGTGGAGCTTACTGTTTTATTTACAGCTTTCCTTTAATTGTGGCATGATATCTATTAGAATGATATGCATGGTTTGAAGAATGGAAAACGTGGGATTTTATGAGATAAAATCTTTTTTAGACTCGTGATAGTCTGATGGAAAACTTGTGGTTTTGGAAGGAAAACCTTTTTGGCTCCCGTGGTTGAGCCCGTGTGTGTGTGTAATTGCATAACCTGCTTTACAGTTCTATTGTCTATTTTTTGTTGGGCTTCGACTCACGGTGTGAGATTTTGCTGTAAAACCTTTTCAGGTGAGCATGATGAGTTGACCTAGTTGCAGAGGTGATGGAAGACTTGCTATAATTTTTTCTTTTTGAGACATGTACTTACACATGTGACGCCTGTTGAGGCTGGTTTTGTACGCCTTTTGGCGATATATTTATTCATGTATCAGATGCATGGTTTCAGTTTATGAGAGTTGAACTGTGGGGGATCTTTTATCCAAATGATGTACATTTTAATTATCAACTACGAAACCTATTTTCTTAAATGGGTGTTTTGGTGGGCTTTTGCGTGACCCGGATGTTTGGGGCATGACACCTTAGGAGGTGTAGCTATATGTTGGAGAAGTATCCAGCAGTCCTACATTGCTGATTCCACCATGGAGGCCGAGTACTTGGCAACTTCTGAAGCAGCCAAGGAGGCCGTTTGGCTTAAAAACTTCCTGTTGGATCTAGGGGTGGTACCTTTAGTTCAATAGACTATTAGATTTTATTGGTATAATAGTGGAGCGGTTGCAAGCTCGAAGGAGCCAAGGGTCCATAAGAAAGGAAAGCACATTAAGCATAAGTATCACCCACTATCTAAATTGTATAGAGAGGTGATGTTGCTATGACCAAGATTGCATCAAGAGACAATCTTACAGATCTTTTTACAAATAGTTAACCGGTTAAGACTTTTGATAATCATGTAGAGGGCATGAAAGTCAGATGTATGACAGCATGATTTTGAGTATAAGTGAAAAATTATTAGGATTGGTATACTGAAAATCATGTTTTTAGTATTTAATTTTATTTTAATAAAATTAATTTTTTATTTTATGAGAATCTTTATGAGAAATGTGTGTCATTTTTTTAATTATTATGTATGGATGTCCTTGATTCTATACATTATTTAACTTGGTGTGTAGAGTACGGCTTGCACACAGAAGATCAGATTTTATGTTTTTAGAGAATAAACATTTTATGTTCACACTTTAGATGGAAATGGACATACAATCGGTATGACTGAAGTACAGAATTTTAGTAGGCATGTCTTGGTTATAAAAAACATATAATAGCATCGTCTATTATTTCGACTCTCTAAGCTAGTACACTTTGTGTGTATTGAATGGGACACATTGAGGTAATTAATTTTATATTGATTTTATAAATTAATTCACACCCCAAGATTATTATAAATAGTGCTTATGCTCTTAATCTTGAAATAATTATTAATTTGTTTATATTTAATATTTGTTATTTTAATTTATTAGAGTGTGCGATCATACATGGGTTTATATTTCTAATGAGTTGGATAGCGGTATTATTTATATGGTGAATATAAATTATTATTAGAATTCACGTCTCGAAAGATCGAGAATCTTAACATGGGGAGAAATGTTAAGCTTGTAATAACAGGAACTCAATGCAAGATGATCTTGAGATTATAGGTCTGAGTGCAATTATAGTTATTTAGTAGTGTGAACTGTGATTTAGTGTTCTATGGGAATTGCAAAAATCGTTGTTAGTTTTCTATAATTACAGATTCTGTTACGCGGTTTGCTTAATTGTGGAAACCGCTGATACGTATCAGTGTTCCACTAGAAGTCTGACTCATAATTACTCCACAGGTCTCTGCTGTAACCCTATAAATATGCGGGCAGGCTGAACCAAATTCATAACTTATCTTCAAGACTAAAGCTGACCAGGTTCTGCCGGTACGAGTTCTTGAAGGATCGTAGCCCACACTACGTTTGAGAATTGCATAAGGGAATACAGTAGAAGGTCTGACGGGAGTTTTGACTCAGAATAAAAAACGTAGTTGAAGATTTCACTGGTAAGGGTATTCTTCTAAATTAACTATGGTTTCACGGGTTTTTATTTTGATTGTTCGTCGTCAAAAGTTTTATTTGGAGCCCGTTTCGGCGTTTACCTGTCCAGTTAATTTTTAACCAAAAATCGTTTGCAAAAACAATGATCTTGGTAGTTTTGCCTCCAACAATAGGGTATTAGAGCCATTTTATTTTTCGTTTATGGTTTATCGGGGCCAGGTAGTTTTAGAACTGTGCTAACTTTATTTTGCAGGTATTTTAATCCCGAATTCATGATCATATATTATTTCATGTTTGATTGAATGGTTTGAATGATGATTATTTATTTTTTTAATCACGGGGTTGACCTTGATAGATTAAGATTTTTTATAGAATCGAATGTGAGTTTTTGGGATATAAGATCGATGTAATAGCTAGTTTTATATTTTTAAATATCTGTTTAGATTATTTAAGAACAAGTTGAATATCCAAGACACGAAGAACAGGCGGCAGCACCAGCGGTGGTTTCGAATTTTACGGGCTACAGATCGCGGTAAGTTTTTAAATGATTTTAAACAATTTTTTTCGGTGAGCTTTTTGTAGTATATATGCATTAAAAATAGCAGCAAAAATAAGTCAAAAATAGCAGAAAAAATCAACAAAAATAGCTCACAAGCGACGGCGGTTCGACGGCGATTTTGATGATTTTTGGGACTATTTTTGAGTAGTTTCTTAGGCATAAAATAGAAGCAAACATACCTTAAAATACTATTCGAAAACCATAAAAAGAATTGGGCCAAAAATAGTGCAAAAATAGGCAGCAACAGTGGCCAGCGGCAGCGACGCTGTTCGAGGACTATTTTTGTGACTTTTTTCAGACTGTTTTTGAGGCGTTCTTTGAAGCTTCATGTGACTGGATATTTGAACTATTTCTTCACAAAAAAATGGGTGCAAAAGGACCACTGAAGAAATCCCAAACAAGCGGCTATTTGGGACGGCGGCGCAGCTTTCTGGCGATTTTCTAATAGTTTTTTGGGCTTTTTTCGAGCAAGTTTTTTGACAAAAAATACTACTTTTCAAGAGCTATTTGTCAGTATAAAATGTGTTGAAAACGGAGTAACGAGGTAGCAGTAAAAGCCTCCTGAAGCTAGCGGCGCTTGCAGTGCAGTGGTCGCCAGTGGTGGTTCTGGATTTTGGTGCTGTTTTGATCGATATTCTAATATGTTTGAAGACCGTAATGTGATATACTTGTATATCATAATGTATCAGGAAATCCTGATGCAATCGAGATATAGGAATCGGAGACGAACAAGAATTATTACAACTTATCCTCTACAAGAGACTGAAACGCTTAAGCATTTCACTTTTATCATAAAATCAAGATATATATACATATCGTGTTTATATATATATGAACGGCGTAGATGTTGCATATCTATTTTATTTATCCTGTTAATTTAATTAATTCGGATGTTCGCTTTTAAGTAAAATATTTTATAATGGAATATAAAATTTAAAATTTTTTAATTAAAATTTTTAATTAAATTATTTTTTATAAAATATCACGTTTAAGATGATTTTTCATAAAATCGGATATCATGAAAAAATATGAAAATTAATTATAGATTTTGAATTGATTAAATGGAAAAATATTTAATCAGAATAAATTATTATTTTTCAAAAAATGTGAAACAAAAAATAAAAAAAATAAATACTTTTAATCATTATCTTAGCCGAAAAGCTGAAAGAAAAATAGTACATTTATTAAATTTTATTTGTTATGCATTTAAACACGAAAAGATGATTTGACAAATCGAAATCTTTGAAATTATGTACACGAAAAGATGTTTGATTCTTTTAATTCGTGTAGTTTTCAAAATTAATAAAGTTATTTTAATTAAACGAATTTTTATAACCCTCAAAAATATTTTAAAAATCTAAGTGGGATAGGGAATTTATTCACAGATAAATCCCGCGGTCTGCATCACTAGTTTGTAGGCAATGCAATTAAACCTTACGTGTTGACTGTAAGGCCTTCCTCTCCATCGGACAGATTAATTGCGGTATCGCCAGTACAAACCTCCTCTAGGGATAATTCTGGATAATTGTTAGTGTTGATCACTTTTTCATCTGAAGGGTTCCTTGCGAAGCAATTGATTTGGGATTAAGTGATGATTAATACTTAGTTATATATAATAGTATTCTCTCCATCTGAGTCACTGCTATTATATATTGGGCAGAAGCTATGTCAGCTATTTTATTTTACTTGGCAGGGTCAGTTGCCTAGATAGTAAAATTAAAAAGAATTGGCTTGTCTGGTCATACGATGGATAGTAGACGTCCTCCCATCGAGGTATACTATTCACAGGATACCAGGCTGTTGGCGAATTTCTTTTAAAATAGTAGAGGGAATCAAATTAAAATAAATTCAAAGTATTGCTCGTAAGAATTAATAGTTTTTTAATTATGTGATTCTCATGATTAAAATGGCTTTCAACCCACTCGCTTCAATTCTTAAAGAAAATAAACTTGCAAGACCAAGCTATGTTGACTGGAAATGAAACTTGGGCATTATCTTAATTGCCGAGGATTACAAGTTTGTGTTAACAGAGATATGTCCACCAGTACCTGATGTGGGGGCGACCAAACAGGAAACCGAAGCCCATCAGAAGTGGCAGAAAGCTGATCAGATGGCTCGTCGTTACATTTTGGCTTCAATGTCAAATGTTTTGTAGCATTAGCATCAGTCTATGCCAGTGCCTATGACATGATTATAAACCCTAAAAAAATGTTTGGGGATCAAAATCGTGCTTCTAGGCAGGTAGCCATGAAATCTCTAATGAATGCAAACATGGCTGAAGGCACCCTAGTTAGGGATCATGATCTGAAGATAATTAGTCTTCTGGATGAACTGGAGATCCTTGGAGCTAAAATTGAAAGGGAAATCCAGGTTGATATCATACTCCAGTCGCTTCCTGAAAGTTTTAAGAAGTTTTGCCTGAATTATACCATAAATAAATTCAACTTTTCATTGGCAGAACTTCTTAAAGAACTTCAAGCAACCGAGGCTGTTCTTAGAAAGCCAGGTTCTGTGTATGTGGCTGAGAAGAGTTCTTCATCTAAGCTGAAAGGAAAGAAGAAGAAAAAAGTTCAAACACAAGAAGGCACAACTCCAAAAGCTAGTGTGAAGAAGCCGAGAGGCAAGTGCTATTACTATAACCAGTTTGGGCATTGGAAAAAGCAGTGTCTGGTTTTTCTCAATAAGCAGAACAAACTCGATAATTTCTATTCACTAATAGTTGAAACATGTTTAGCGGTGTTATCTACCGGTACCTGGTGTATAGATAGGGAAGCCACTAATCATGTCTGCAATTCTTTACAGGAGTTCTAAAAAATCAGACAACTCAGTGATGGAAAAATATACCTGCACATGGGCAATAATACAAGGGTGACAACAGTTGCAGTAGGAGATATCACTCTCAGTTTTAGTAGAGATAGGACACTTCTTCTAAAAGATTGTCTTTATGTATCTTTGATCAGAAGAAATTTAATTTTAGTCTCGAGTTTAATAAAGGACAAATATTCTGTTTATTTTGGTGACTCTGTGGTTATGAAGAAAAATAAATATTTTATTTGTTATGGTACATTGTTGGATGATCTTCATGTCGTATCTTCTATCTGTCCTACACTACAAGTAACTGAAATGAATAACACATCTAATTTACTATATAAGAGAAAGTCTCATTTTTTAACGAACCAAACGTTTCTTTGGCACTTACGCTTGGATCATATTAATCTAAAAAGAATAAACAAACTGGTAGTAGATGGACCTTTGAGTTTATTGAAAGTGGAGGCACTTCCAGTCTGTGAATCTTGCTTAGAGGGTAAGATGACTAAGAGACACTTTTCGGTTAAAGGCTATAGAGCTAAAGAACCGTTGGATCACTCTGATGTGTGTACTTTTATGACAATCCGGGCTAGAGATGGTTTTGAGTACTTCTCAGTTTTATTGACGACTACTCAAGGTATGGATACATTTACCTAATGCACTGTAAGTCTGAATGCTTTGAAAAATTTAAAGAATTCAAGACGGAGGCGGAGAAGCGTCTGGGTAAAAGTATCAAATCACTACGATCCGACCGTAGTGGAGAATACCACTTTAGAGAATTTAGGGATTACCTGTCATTAAAAGGGATTATATCCCAGTTGGCTGTACCAGGCACTCTGCAGCAGAATGGTGTAGCAGATTGAAGGAATATGACTCTTATGAAAAATGTAAGGTCCATGATGAGTTATTCAGGTTTTCTTGATTTGTTTTGGGGACCCGCTATAGAGATAGCGGCATATATTCTGAACTTGGTTTCTTCTAAGTCAATACCTTCTACTCCCATAAAATTATGGACCGGGCGTAAGCATAGTCAGAAACACATTCAGATTTAGGGGTGTCTAGCACATGTGTTGAAAGAAAACGCGAGTAAGTTGGAACCGAGGATAAAACTCTGTTTCTTTGTGGGGTATCCCAAGGGAACAAATGGTGATCTATTTTATAATTCTAAGGATCAGAAGGTCATTGTTAGCACCAATGCCCGATTCTTGGAAGAGAATTATACTATGGACCACAGGCCCAAAAGCAATATTGTTCTGAAAGAACTGAGAGGAAATACCAGTAGAACGAAAGAGGAGCCACAAGTCACTGATATTCCATTACCTTGTCGTGGTGGGAGGATTATCCGGATAGGTAAAAATCAAGAACAGAGTGTTGATGCACATGGTTCAGATTCTGCACAGCATGTTATGCTAGTACATAGACATAGGTAGTGCCTCGTCGTAGTGGGAGGGTTGTTCAACAACCTGATCGGTATATGTTCATGGGAGAGTCTTTTGATAAGATCTAGACAGAACTAGATACCGACCCCTATAATTACAATAAAGCACTTCGGGATAAAGATGCAGATCTTTGGCAAAAGGCTATGAATTTAGAGATGGAATCTACGTATTTCAATCAGGTCTGGAAACTTGTATAACCACCCGAAGAGATAAAACCTATTGGATGCAAGTGGATTTATCAGAGGAAGAGAGGAGCAGATGGGAAGGTTAAAAATTTTAAAGCTAGGTTTGTTGCTAAAGGGTTCACTCAAAAAGAAGAGATCGATTATGAGGAAACCTTTACGCCGGTAGCCATGTTTAAGTCTATCCGGATTCTCTTATATATTACTGCTCATCTCAATTTCAAAATCTGGCAAATAGATGTCAAGACAGCTTTCCTTAATAGAAGTCTTGACGAGTGTATCTATTTGATACAACTAGACGAATTCATTGTAAAGGGCCAGGAACACATGTTGTGTAAACTTAAGAGATCCATTTATGGACTTAAGCAGGCATCGAGGTCTTGGAATACTCGGTTTGATCAAGCCATAAAGTCTTATGATTTTGATTAGATTCCAGATGAGTCTTGTATGTACAAGAAGCATGATGGAAGCGTGGTGATCTTCCTAATACTTTATGTAGATGATAACTTGCTCATCAAAAATGATGTGGGGGCATTATCTATGGTTAAAGTATGGTTATCTGGGTAGTTCGATATGAATGACTTGGGAGAAGCCAGCCATATCCTTGGGATCAAGCTCTTGCGAGATCAGAAACAAAGGATGTTGGGCTTATCACAAGCAAAGCATATCAATGATATCCTTGCTCATTTTAGCATTCAGGATTCCAAGAATGAGTTTCTCCCTTTTAGGCATGGAATCACTCTAACCAAGGATTAGTGTTCTAAGACACCTAATGAGATAGAGAAGATGAAGGTAGTTCCTTATGTTTCGACAGTAGGAAGTCTCATGTATGCTATGCTTTGTACTAAACCTGACATCTACTTTGCCGTTGGCATAGTTATCAGATATCAGTCGAACCAACGGCAGGTGGATTAGACGGTGGTAAAGAATATAATCAAGTACTTGAAAATGACTAAGGATTATATATCAATTTACCAGGCAGACAGTCTAGTACCTTTGGGGTACACTGACCCAAATTTCATGTATGACAAGGATTTTTGTAAGTCTATCTTAGGATATGTGTTTACCTTAGGAGGTGGAGCTATAAGTTAGAGGAGTACCAAGTAGTCCTGCATTGGTGATTCCACCATGGAGGCCGAGTACGTGATAGCTTCTAAAGCAGCCAAGGAGGCCATTTGGCTCAAGAACTTTCTGTTGGATCTAAAGGTGATCCCTTCACTTCAGTAGGCTATTACACTTTATTGTGACAATAGTAGAGCGGTTGTAAACTCGAAGGAGCCAAGGGTCCACAAAAAAGGAAAGCACATTGAGCGTAAGTATCACCTGATACGAGAAATTATACAGAGAAGTGATGTTGCTGTGACCAAGATTGTATCAAAAGATAACCTTACAGATTCTTTTACAAAAAGCTTACCAGCTAAGACTTTTGATAGTCATGTAGAGAGCATGGGAGTAAGATGTATAGCAGCATGATTTTGAGTATAAGTGGAAAATTGTTAGGGTTAGTATACTGAGAACTATAGTTTTAGTATTTAATTTTATTTTAATAAAATTAATTTTTTCTTTTATAAGAATCTTAATGAGCAATGTATGTATATCATTTCTTTTAATATTATGTACAGATGTCCTTTATTCTATATAGTATTTAATCTGGTGTGTAAAGTATGACTTACACACAGAAGATCAGATTTTAGGTTCTTATAGAATATAAGTTTTATGTTCACACTTTAGATAAAAATGGACATACCATCGGTATGACTGTAGCACAGAGTTTTAGTAGGCTTGCCTTGGTTACGAAAAATAAATAATAGTGTCATCTATTGTTTCGACTCTCGGTGTTAGTACACTTTGTGTGTATTGAATATGACACATTTGAGTAATTAATTTTATACTGACTTTATAAATTAATTCACACTCCAAGGCTATTATGATTAGTGCTTATACTCTTAATCCTGAAATAATTATTAATTTACATATATTTTATATTCGTTGTTTTGATTCATTAAAGGGTGCGATCTTATATGGGTCTATATTCCCGGTGAGTTGGATAGCGGTATTGTTTATATGGTGAATATTAATTATTGACGGAATCCACGACTCAAAGAAATAAAAATCTTAACGTGGGGAGAAATATCAAGCATTTAATAACATGAGCTTAATGTAAGATGGTCTTTAGATTGTGAGTCAGAGTATAATTATAGTTCATTAGTGGTGTGAACTGTGATTTAGTATTTTATAAAAATTGCAGAAATCGCTGCCAGTTTTCCATAATTGTAGATACCGCTGTGAGGTTTACTTAATTGCGAAAACCATTGATATGCATATGTGTGTTCCACTAGAAGTTTGACTCATAATTACTCCATAGGTCCCTGCGGTAGCCCTATAAATATGATGGTACGCTTAACCAAATTCATAACTTGTATTGAAGACTAAAGCTGACTAGGTTCTGCCGGTACGAGTTCTCGAAAGATCGTAGCCCATACTACGTTCGGGAATCACATAAGGGAATATGGTAGAAGGTCTGATGAGAGTTTCAACTCGAAATCAAAAATGTAGTTGAAGATTTAACCGGTAAAAGGTATTCTTCTAAATTAACTATGGTTTCACGGGTTTTTATTTTGATCGTTGATCGTCAAAATTTTTTCTGGAGCTTGTCTCGGTGTTTGCCTATCCAGTTAATTTTTAATTGAAAATCGTTTGCAAAAATAATGATCTTGGCAGTTTTTTCTCGAACACCCACCTTAAGGACCAGGATACTCGTTTGGTGTCAACCCAAAACCTAAGTTACCAGAAATAGAATGCTAGTGACGAACCCATAGTGCTCCAACCAATCTCATGATAAACAATTTCCCAAAACATTTTCAAAATTAACAACCTGGGACGTCCTAGACTCAGAACCATGAAGGAAACAATTCTCACATAACCCAGCCCACAATAATAGGTACGGAATGAACTCCGATATGCCAAGATGTAACCGTGATAATGCTCATGGTACAGAATATGCACTTCAAGTACAATTATCAATAGTATGATTTCAAACTAAGCATGGCATAGCATATGGTACAACTCATTAAAATATGAAATACAAACATGTGAAGCACAAGTTACAATTCATAAAACATGGCTCTAACTTAGTGGCATTGATTCTAATCATCATATAATCATTCTAAAACATTGATCATCAAATTTAAATTAATTAAAGCCTATACTTCATGAACCACAATAAAACATGTCAACAGCACACTTAACAATTTAAGGGTAAATATTCAAGTGTTAATTTAAAAAGAACAACAGTGTTTTGGGGTACCTAGACATAGAACTAAGTTATGATTTTTGGACACCATTTAGATAAGAATACTTTCTACAACTTTCATGTTTAACACTAAGGGCAAATCGTAAGGCAAATGGGTCATTAGGTTCATTTAAGAGAAAATGATTTAGCACTTTATAGAGAGACGTACAGAAAATGTGCCTCAATTGGTCTCAATTTTGAGGTATCAAATCAAGTCATACAGGTATGATGTTTGGATATGTTCTAGTTAAATGTGTTCTCTACAAGTTTCATGAATAGTGCTAAGAGTAGTTATTTGAAACAAGTTAGAGATATAGGCCACTATATAAAATGGATTCAGTCAGCTACAAAATACTCAGCAGAACCAAGTTACAATAGAGAGTTTGCAAATAGTTTAAGGGACCATCCGTGGATATCTAGGTCTGATGTTTGAGCAGTAAATAATTTAATATGTTATCTACACTTTGCATAAAAATCACTTTTGGATTTGGTACTAAAAACAACGGTTTCTGGTCATACAAAAACATGTGAAAGAGGGCTATGTCATTCACAGATCCACAACAGTGACTTTGAGGTGTGTTTCGACCTATCAAATCTCAATATTATGGGCTCCATTTTGGTGGACAGCATAATGTACATATTATCTACAACTTTTATGTTTTGACCTAAGCTCGGGTATCATTCTAAACTAAGTTGTTTAGGTTTGGAATTCTGGGTGATAAAAAAACTAACACTGTTTAGTAAAAATGGAATATCTCAAGTTCTAGTCAATGAAATTTGTTCAAACCAATTTTGTATGAAAGATAACATCAAAACCTAGGTTTGGATAAAAAAATCACACTTATATTATGTTTCTATATTTAGTTATGATAAATCAAATTTTGGGGCAGAAAGTTAAAAATAGCCCAAAAATGCCTCTAAGGGTTTTTATCTCCTAACTCAGGGTGTGTCAAGATTTGGCTCCATTTCTTTGCATGCATGTGTTTAAGACTTACATATCTTTGTTCCAGAACTTTTAAAAGTTACAAACCTCATGGACACAAACATGCAAGCTCAGCTCCTATCATAAAAATAATGAACAGCCCCTATTTTCTTATCACGATGCCTTTTTGATGAATGTTTTGATTCTTGTTCTTGGTTGTGTTTTAAGAGATGAGTTACGGAGATCTTGGGTGAGTATGAACAGAAAATTTAGAGATTTTACTTACTTGTTTGATGTTTTAAATGTGGAATGATGTATAGACTTAACTTTGTTGCACAACCACCTTGATCCTTCTAGCTTCTTTTTCCTCCTTCCTTTCTCTCTCAAACTTGTAGGAGCACTCAAAAGAACTAAAATTTGGTCTCTCACCCTCTCTAGTGCCAAAATGGAGGAGGAAAATGGGTGATATAGGGTTTTATTTATATAATTTTTGGTAGTGTATTTCATAATTAAGGCGCAAGTATTTTTTTGAATTTTCTAAATTTTGATTGGTTACATGGGAGGTACGCTCTTTTTAATAAATATGTTTTCAGATTTTTCAAATTTTTGGCAGGTGGACTTTGGCTAGGGCTTGTTTGGGAGACTAAAAAGCTTATTTCGCATTAATTTGGAGTTTAAACTAAGTATCAAATTGTAAGAAAATGCTTTAAAATTTAATTTGGTGTATTTTTTTGGTGTTCCTACCTACTAAAACATGTTATTTTAGTAATTTTATGATTAATTTAGTTTTTCCATGAATGATCATAATTTTTATAGCAATTGATTAAATAAGTGTAAGATTTTAAGTCAAATTAAGCTAGTTTTATAAGAATTGACTTTTTGAGTTATTTTAGTATGTAAGAACTTCAATAATGACTTATTTGCTTTTGTTAGCCAATACTATTATATTATTATGTATATTACTTATTTAGATAGTTTTGGTCATAATAATGCTTGATTTGTACAATATTTTCTCTTTTTGAGCTTAAAAAGTCCAAATTTGACGTTTTGGGCACAAATCCCAAGGTGGCTAGCCATTAAGGGGTATTTTTGTCATTCTTATTGTTATTTTGTCTTTTATTACTTAATTGTATTTAAATCTTTGATTTAGAGTGTTCATGTATCAAAATTTAAATTTTTAAAATTTTTTGTTGTACTAGGGGTAAAATGGTCATTTGACCCTAATTATGAAAAATTTTGATTTTTAATCTAATATTTTATGCTATCAACTTAATTTAGGATATTGGAAGTCTTCTCTGAGTATTAGGTCTTTTCAGGATTTTAGATCGAATTAAGGCTTCGAGTCGAGTTAGGGTTTCTGATTTTTTAGTGACCTAAGATTTTGCCGGCTTACTAGGGTTTGGGCTGGGTCACTACACGAGTCGTTACAAACCAGGTTGTTACAATTAGGGTCCGAACTAGGTCGTTACATGCGTGCATGGAAAATATATCAAAACATGACACACAACATGCTAGGTGGCTAGAAACTAAGTTAGGCATGAGATTTGTGATTTTGAGCGCTCTGCCCCAAACTTTGAAAAATGATAACTAAATATAAAAATATTATCTGAGTGTGTTCTTTATATCCATACCTATATTTTTATGTTATCTTTCATCTAAAATTTGTTTGAACCGATTTGAGTGAGTATAACTCGAGATATAGTATTTCTACCAAAATGTGTCAGTTTTGGACCAGCAAATATTGCAAACCAAATAATCCCACTTTCAGACATGAACTGAGCTTAAGTCAAAACATAAAAGTTGTAGATAACTTATATACCTAGCTACCCACCAAAAATTGAGCCTATGATATTAGACTTCGATAGATCTAATCACTTCTGAAAGTCACTGTTAAGATTTAGTGAATAACAAAATCCTTTGTCACACATTTTTTAGCAACCCAAAACCCTTGTTTCTAGTGACATTTTTCAAAAGTGATTTTCATGAAAAGTGTAGGTAACATAATAATCTAGTTTTTTTCCAAAAACAAGATTTAAAAACCCCTGGATGATCCCCAAAACCATTTTTAAGCCCTCTGTTAAAAATTGATTCTACTGTGTATCTTATACCGTCTCAACATATTTTATAAAATGGCCTATTTCTCTAACTTTTTCCAAACAAATGCCCTAGGTATTCATGAGACTTGAAGGGGACATATTGAACTAAAACATATCCAACAATTACCACAGTAGGATCTGATTTGATGCCCCAAAATCGAGACCAGCTGAGACCATTTTTCTGTAAATTTTCTGCATAATGCTGAACTATTTTCACTTATATGAATTAATTCACTTAGTTGACTTAAGATTTAACCTTAGTGCTAAACATACAAAATTGTAGAGAATATTTTATTTTAAATTGTGACAAAAAATCAAAACCTAACTCCAAAACTAAGTACCTCAAAACTCTGTTGTACTTTCTGAGTTGATGATTAAAAGTTAACTAGTGAGCTAATAAGTGTATGATGCCACTGTTATGTGACTAGGATTATATATTTTAACTAATTTGAATTGTGTGAAAAATGGTTTAATGTGATTATACTATGATTATCAATCGTGCTATGAAATTAGAATCATGATTTGAGAATTATATCCCATGCTTTAAATGTTTAGTCTTAGCGCTTGAGAGACTTGTACATTGCCATGATAGCATTATGCCATCCTTAGGTAGTTGTATTTTCAGATACATGTTAAAAAATTGTGAGCATTGTTACATTTTGCACTCATAGTATGTTGGAGTCTACCGTGTATGTACTGTTGTGGGTTTAGGAAGGTTGGAGTCATTATTTTCACGATTCTAAGTCCAGGGCATCCCTGGTTGCTGGGTTATGAATTATTTTGGGATATATTCCCTGTGAACACCCTGGGTGCATCCCCGGTGTGTGAAATTTGATTATGATAGAAATTATGTATAATTAGAATTATTGGGCACCATGGGTTCATCGCTAGCATTCTGACTTTTATAGTTTAGACTTTGGAGTTGACACTGGCAAAGGTATACAACTTCTTAAGGTGGGTGACGTTGGTATTGCCCTTGTGAGGTGGTGGGCCTCACGCCGTTGTGATTGAATAAAACAGTTGTGGTATGTAACCGGGCAAAGTAGTTATTATTCACTATTAATAGATTACATCTTATAGTCTTTCTTTTCTCTTTAAGTTTTTGATCCAAGATACTTTATTTCGTTCTCATGGATGACTGTAATATTTATACCTACTTTAATGGTTTGTCAAATATTTGAACTTTATTTATACAATTAAGTACTCTATTTACCTACAATGAATCGGTAGAATAACCCTAATTAAATAGTAATATTATTTTTAACGTTCTTGAAAATTGAGCCTTTGCAACATGGTATTAGAGCCTAGGTTCAACCCTTACCCATGCGATTGTTGCCTAGGTTTAGACGAGTTTTATGCTCTGAAGTTCTGTAGAGTTTGTATATTATTTACTCTATCATCATATCTATAACAACCTTAAAACATTTATATGTCTTCTTTTGTTTCACTTTTAGGATGTCGTTCGTCCTAGAGGGAGTCTGGTCTAATTCAGAATCAGAGGAGTTCAACCCCGAGGAAACACAGGAAGTAAAGGATGGACCCCTGGATGTCGAACCTCTAGTGTAGCTGTTACAAGATGAATGGGATGATGAAGAAGATTGGGATGATCTGGATGAAGATGAAGACGAATTCGGAAACAAAATTGCAGAAGAAGCCATCACCTTAACCTTCGACCCATTGGAGGTACCCCCACCGAACACCGATGAAAAGGAGTTCCTAGCAACAGAAGGGGTGTACACAAACCACCTGTACTACCAACAAGATTACCGGGTTAGGGAGCCGGTCTATATTCGGGTCCCCCCAAGAGTTAAATGCGAATGGAGGAAATTGGAGATCTTTTCTCGCATTATGGGGCCTCTGCCAGTGATAAAGGAGTTCGGTAGCTCAAAATTTCACTTAGGAGTGCCCTCGGGATACACAAAGAGGTCAGGTGACGTTGTCAATGCTCGGGAATTGTTACCCAAAAGGCCGAGGAACGGGGCGGTAATTGTGAACCCAAAAAGAGCAAATTTGGACTTCAACAGTCTTCGTACCTACACTAAGGTCCCAATGGCAATAACCGATTGGGCACGTAAAAACCCAACGGGAGCATGACAGGTAGAGGTCCATTAGGAGTATTATGGGATCCAGGTGGCAACCTAGGTATACGAAAGCATGGTTTGCCGATTCTGTGTAAGGACCCACTTTTTAGGTATAATAATAGCAATGGTAGTATAGCTCTAGTGTAGTCGTCTATATCGTCATGATCACTCAACACTAGGATTTAAAAATAAATAAGTAAATAATGATAACACGAGTCATAATAATAATGACGATAATAACCACAAAAATTTAAATAAATAAATAAATAATAAAAATAATAATATTTTTTTAAATAATAATTAATTATGTGACTACAATACAAACTCACGCAAACTCCAACACAAGTTTTGGATACACAAGTATTCATATATACTTAAGAAAATCTCTACAACAAACACAATAAAATAATCAAAGTTTGAGTAAATGACACAATGGTTTTATGTGTCTAGCTTGCTTGCAATTGTATCAAGTGTGGTTTTGGAATTTGGGGGTTAAAATGAAAAAATTTAAAGATATTTTAAAAAATATTTTAAATACCTTGAAAACTAAATTTTGAAAACCCCTTTTATTGAAAATAAAGTCGCCACATAGTTTTTGAGAAAAACTAAGAAAAGCAAAAATGGCTACTGATCTTGAAAACGCTAACCAGAGAAAATGGGTTCGGAGACTAAGGTACGAATCGGAGAAGGTGTTAGACACCCCGTTCGCCCAACCATAAGGTTGGCCTCTACTAATCATCGTTGGTTCTTTAATATGATTTCTTAAATGCATGCAAATAAAACAAATGGGTGTGAAGAGAGAACATTCAAAATCAAGTATAGAAAATACATAAAATATGTACATAATACTCCAAAATAAATAAGTGTAAAAAAAATCATAAATCCTATAACATGTAATTTCTATCTAAATGATACATGAAACACAAACCCACATGTAATATTGTTTAAACAACTTAAACTAACATGTTTTAGTTAAAAGAATAAACATGTTAAGTTGTTAAAATTATCTAACTTGGATTACACAAAAATAAACTACACAATTTTGACATAAAATAATCAAACCCTAAACTAATATGTACAATATGCATATTATTAAATTATCTAAAAGCATGTACGAATCTTATATTAAAGACTAACCAAAATAATAAAATCTAATAACAAATATTTTATGTATTAACAAGCAAATATTTGAAACTCTAATATGAAGAAGAAAGAAATAAAAAAAAATTACAAGGCAAAATAAAATGTTGAGAAATGCTTGTTTAAACCACTAAAAAAATCTTATTGTTTATATTTTATATTTTTTTGAACAAAACAAAATAAAAGAAAAATAATAAAAATAAAATAAACAAATGAGTTTTTAATTATTGTTAGAGGAGAAAATTACATTATTAACTTGAAAAACTAAAATAAGAAAAATGAGAAGAATATTAACTAACATAAAATGTATTTTTTTTTATTTTGCACATTTTTGTGGTTAATAAAAAAAAAGAAAAAAAATACTATGGAAGACAAATTAAGTTAATAGAGGAAGATTTTAAAAAAGATTTAATATCTTATATTTTTAAGAGAAAATAGAAGAAAATGGAGGACAATAAAATTGATGAAAAGAAAAATAGAATTTTCTTTTAAAGAGAAAATTATGATATTTTTTTGTGATTTTTGGTTTAACAAAATAAAAGAAAAGAAAGATAAAAAGAAATCATAGGAAAAGAAAATAGATTTTTTTTTTGGAAGAGAGATGAATGCTAATATTACAAGAAGAGAAATGTTAAATGAAATTTTATTAAAATTAATAAGAAGATAAAAGATAAGAAAAGAAAATTACACTAATGTTGAAAGAAAAAAAAAATAGAAAGTACAAGTTAGAAAATAAATATTAAGCTAAAGAGAAAATAAAATGAAGTATTAGTATTTAAAGAAAAAAAAACTGAATACTTAAAGGAAAAGAGATGAGGTATTATAAGAAAAAATAAAGTTGATGATAAAAGAAAATAAAAAGCTACATCAAAAGAAAAGAAAATGCTAGAAATATGAATTGCATTGAAAAGGAAAGAAAAAAAATAAAATAAAAATCGGAACATTAAACTAGTGCTTAAAAGAAAAATGGAAAAGAAAATAAGAAGGAAAAATAAATGCTAGAATATTAGAACAAAACAAAAAAAATAAAAGAACCCTTAAACTAATATTATAAGCAAATAAATGAGAAATAAATAGTACATTAAAAAAAAATTACATTAAGCTAAAAGAAAATAAATAAGACATTTTTTAAAGGTACATTACACAAAAAAAAATAAATGTTAAGAAAGAAAGTTAAGTAGCTATTAAATGTAAGTTAAGAAATAAAATGGACTATTAAATTAATGATACAAGAAAGGAAATAAAATGAAATGCTAGTAAAAAAAAATTAGACTAATTAGAAGAAAAAAAAAGTAAATAATGTTAGAATATTAATTTAACATAAAAAGAAAGAAAATGAGAATAAAATGTTAGAATTTAAATGGATGTAATATTGATGATTACAACAATTTTTATGTAAGTGCTTTATATTATAATAATAACGACATTATTTAGTCGTACTGTTATTTGATGTTAGTACTAATTAATGAATTAATTAAAGAAAAATATAATGTTCTTAGTGTGAAAGTGTAAATTACGAAATTAAAGCAACCAAATTAAATAAAATTAAAGCAACTAGATTAAATAAAATTAAAGCAACTAGATTAAATGAAGCAATGTAAATGATGACAAGATTAACTATGCAAATAAAAAGGAATACATGAACTGAGATTAAATATAACCCGATCACCCCAAAAGATAGAGAATAGGGTTAGAAAGACCGGGGATCCAAGCGAGGTACCTGAATTGCCGGAGAATCCTCAAGTCGGGAAATGTGCTCCAATTTTCCAATCATCGGGGGTGATCCAAGCAATATAGGCTTCAATGTAGGTATGGGAGATTAAGGACTCGGTATCTCGGCAGGGTTTCGACGTCGGGGCTCGGGATCGCTCGGTATATTGACAAAGTCTCTCCCACTCAAAATTCCTTCTGAAAACGTACGTTGGGGTACGGTATTTATAGAATTCTTCAACCAATGAGGTGTCGCCACGTTTTGGGACACGTTAGGCCATTTGGAGTTGGCGACCGCCACAATGCAAGTTGGCGGCCACTGGGTTGGGAAAGGTTCTATTGGCGGCCGCCACAATGTGAGTTGGCGGTCGCCACGTTGGCTAGGGTTTCTAAGAGGTTCTATTGACGGCCGCCACAATGAACATGGCAGTCGCCACTTCTGATAATGACTTAGGCAACAAATTATCGATGGTTTGGTACAATTACATTCATTTTGAAAGTTTTTGATAACTGGGTTCAAATACCGAGCTTAGATAACCTCCCGAGGATTGTACTGAGGCACTATTCCACCTGTTTTTATCATCGGATTCGCCTAAGATTAGGTAGGGTCAAATTGGGGTGTTTACAGTTGCCCCTCTTTGATATAACTTGCATAGCAACGCGTGATGTAAGTTATATCAAAGATCTAGAGACAATATCCATTTGACCGAACCGTCAATCTTAGGCCGCAAACACACAAGCATGCATATGATGTTGGTCGTACTCGAATTTCCATCGAGCTGCCTACGTACCCCTTTTCCTAGGGATCATACCAGAGCGTAGTTCATGGGGAAAAATGCAAGATAAGAAATATGATGCAGATGCTGACATAAATGCTAACATGGTGTAGAGAGGTATAGTGTGATGCAGACATGTATAATGCGAGTCAGTTTAGGGTCATGAGGAGGACCGAGTCAGTTTAGGGTCATGAGGAGAACCAGCCAGTTTGTGGTCATGAGGAGGACCAAGTCAGTTTTCGGTTATGAGGAGGACCAACGAGTCAGTTTTGGGTCATGAAGAGGACCGACGAGTCAGTTTATGGTCATAAGGAGGATCGACAAGTCAAGCATCGAACTAATAGGTCGGGTCAAGATCTAAGAATATGAGACTTAGAATTAGGTTTATCGAGAGCGACATTGAAATGATCGAGAGCCAAACTACGACTGAGAATTTTGATTTATTAGGAAGAAAGATCGTGAATTGATAGGTCGATTAAAGCCTACAAATCCGAAGCTTGAGGTAAAAATAATTAAAGCCGAGTTACGGCTTATAATTGAATTTATCGAGAATGAGTAGCTGCAAAAGATGGGGTAGCAAAATAACAAAGTTTGAAATTTATTATTTGCTAACAAAATATTTTTTTTGAAAATGCATGCAAGATAATACACACAATAAGAAAATTATTTATTTATTTTTTAAAATTATTTTTGCTAAATAATCACATAAACAAAAATATACATCAAAAGCCCCAAAGAGCCCTAAAACTTCTGCAGTGACTGAAGTGACCGTTGGCAGGCGCCGTTTTTCCTTCTGACATGGCGGCCGCTGCCTTTAAACCCTTCGATCCTGGCGGCCGCGGGGTTAGAACCCTTTCAACATGGCGTACGCCATGTGACTTTTGAGAATCCTGGCGGACGCCACTTTCAGACATGGCGGCCGCCAACTCTAAGCGCGCACCCAGCCTTTTAAGGTGCGTGGACTGGCTCATTTGTGCATACCCTCTTTCTCTAACCTCTCCTGTGCTCTCAAACTCTCTCTTTCGTTCTTTCTTGCTCTTACGAGATGTTTACGCTACTCTTTGTGATCCCGTTCCTCTTCATAGCGGGCCAGGGCCAGGGAGATGATGACTTAGGGGCACGACAGGGTCCTGCTGCTGCCGGGAGTTCCATTATGGGGGCACTTAGGGATATGACTACTAGTCAGCCCGCCAGTGGTATTACTGCTACTCAGCCTAGTGCTGCGATGGACGCTCTTTTGCGTGAGGCAGAGCGTGCTTCCCGTCAGGCAGCCGAGGAGGAGGCATGGGTAGCTACTGAGGTTCAAGCGGCTGCTGACGCTGCTGCAGAGGCTGCGATGGCCGACTTTTTGGATTCAGATGCTGGAGAGGGTCACCCAGCACCTTTCGACCCACATACCTACGATCTAGTCCTTCATCGCATAGTTTCCCGTGGGATGAGATGCTACAAGCCTCCTACAGATTTCATTGCTATTGACGTATTACTGCGAGAGCTTGACCATCACATTTCTCGTCAGCGACCTTCAATACGCTCTCTATCCTTACCGTTTTAATACCATAGTATGTTTAAATCTCAAACATAGACGCATGCCTAGGATCCCCGT
>JAOTRH010450289.1:299-30686 GCA_034768845.1 Heliamphora exappendiculata | reverse complement strand
GTGCGTCGTAGTGAGCCCGGCGCTCAACACGCGGCAGTCCCTTTCCCGGTTGCAGCAGTTCCACCAGGGCACTTCCATAACTCTTCCGCCAGACAGACGACGGAAGCAGCGCTGAGGTAGTGTGGTCGCCTGCTACAAGATCCAAATCATGCAGAATCGTTGCCGCGCGTACGGGAATGTCAAGCGATTGTAGCCGGAAGCGTCGCACCCAGATCGGTTTGCTGCCGCCGCACACGTCCAGCCGCGTGAACGCGCCCGCCAGCGGCAGCGAATTCAGGCTCACCAGCAATCTTGCCAGCGCGCGAACGGCCATCGTGATCTGGAAGCAGGTGAATAACAGCGCGGAGACCGCGCACAGTTGCAGCGCGCCGCAGAGCAGGTCATAAACCATGCCATCCACCGATCTCAAGTGAACATCCACCCGGAATAGAAAAACGGCAACTACAAGGAAGGCGAGCGCAAGATACACCTTGCCATGGCCGCCGCCGGTCACTGCTCGGAACATCTCTTTCAGCTCACGGTAAGACTCTTTCATGCTGCCGTCGAGAGGCATCTCGCGGTTCCAATCGGGAAGCTTGGGTTGCTGATTGAATGCGAGATGAAAGCGAAACGCCTGGATGATCGAGAAGGCTGCCAGAGCTAATGCCGAGGCAAGAATCGGAATCACCGGCGAAGAGCTCAGACCGAGATGAATCACGCGGAGCGAGAAGAAGTCCGCGCGCCCGAAAGAGGTGCGATCGTCCGTTCCATGGCAGAGCCACCACCACGCGCCGAGCCCCAACGCAAATGCGAGGAGACCCGCGGCCGCCGCTGCAAGGTGCATCCTGCTTCGCAAGTACTTCTTCAAGATCCAGAGAGCAATCCCGAGCAGCAATGCAGCAGAAATGGAACCGAGGGCTGCGGCCGTCACCAGGTCGAAGTCTGGCGAGCCTGCATGCAAAGGCGCCATTAGCCCGCACTCCATTCCCGACAGTAGCAAGAGCGTCGCGAAGAGAAACAATTGTCGCCCTTGATCCTGTGTCAGCGACCTATGGTCTTGTGCCACCGGCCCCATTGCGAACCACGCAAGTAGATGCACACGCTCGTGGCGCGCCAGGTAGATCATCCATCCGCCGAACGCCAGGTTGAATAGCGCCAGGGCGTCCACGGAGAGCATCCACAGGCTGGGCGGCTTCGGCAGAGCGAATCTTACAGGGTTCTGTTTCGGAACATCCTGGAACCAATCTGGGCTTGTGCCTTCCTGATAACCGCGGACCGGCAAAAAGCCCGAGCGGTCCAGCGTGAGCAACCATGTGGGCGGGTGGTCATGATCAGTCCAACGATAAGCAGAGAGCGCTTTCGTCTCGCCAAGCAAAAGAAGCGTGGCGTTGTACACGCCTTCCGAATTCATGTCCGAATGAAAGAGCGCCCGGGCAGGATCTCCCGTCCAGTCTCTCGCGGCCGAAAACAGCGGATACGTCGAAAGCGCGAGAGTACCGTTCCATTGCGCTGATTGCTCCGCTTGCGTGAACAGGAGGTCGGGATAGGGAATCAGCAGTCGCGTATCCGGACAATGCTGCCGCAGGATGCTCACCAGAAACAATGCATCGAGGACGTTGGTGGCCTGAAGATCCACAAGTCGCAGGTGCCTGCCGCGGATGCTGCCGGTGATCGCCGAAAGCACCGCGTTCTGAAGCACCGGGGATTGCGCCGTCGAATAAATCGGCACGCTATCCTCGCCGCTCTCGGGATCTTTCAATGAGAAGTCGACATCGGGCGCGGGTGCCTGCTTGTTGGTCTGCGTGTTAGCCGCTACAGTTTCGTGATAAACGTTGCGCAGGTGGGAAATGTCCCGCGGGAATCGGAATACTGGAACGTCCGCCGAATTTCTTTTCGAGTCGGGACACTTCGGCGTGCCGAATCCCCGTGCGAAGCTCGTCTCTTCTTCGATCAGCAGGGCCGCTTCCCCAGGCTCGATGCCAAGCTCTGTAAGCACCTGGCAGAAATGTCCAAGCTGATCCCTGGAGTTTTCATTCGCGCCGCGGAAGTCCCTAACTGTCTCTTGAAACTTCCGGGCCGCCGTCAGGTTGGTTGCTGTGCCGCTCCGCACCATGTAGCGGTGTTTGGCCTGTGACGCCTCATCGAGCCGCACCATCTCGCCCAGCGATTCGAACGATCCCGAAAACGTCGGGGCCATAATGCGGACATCGGGTTCTGTGTCTCTGATCAACCGGGAATAGGCTCGCGCGAGTTGGAATTGCACCTTGTTGACGCCGGCCGTCGGCGTCTCCCCCACCATGAACACGAACAGAGTGTGGCCCTCGATTGGAGCGGTAACGCCACGAAATACCAGTAGCCCGGGCTGTTTCTCTTGGCGTCTCACCAACGCTCTTTGTTTACGCCGCTCCTCCGGGTCTTTCTCATCCGCGTCTGCATGGTCATTCCATGGAAGCCACTGAGTAGCGAATTCCCAACCGGCCGCATTCGCAGCATTTTGAATGGCTTGGATGGAAGAATCGGTGAAGAGCGATAGCCGGGTATGAAGCGGATCAGGAACTGTCGCCAACAGAAAATCAATCTTGTCCGCCGACTTTATGCCGAAGAATTTCAGAAGGCCGTTGCTGCAAGCAGGTGTCGTAGTGCAAGCCAGGATCTCTTTCGGGTCGTCGATGTCCAATGGCGTCTTTAGCGCTGTTTCGGTCGACCCATAAAAGTATTGGCTAGCCAGCCACGGGCCTTCAATCGGGGCTTCTTCTGGTGCAGCTTGCGGCTGAGAGGCGGAATTCTTCCCCTTGGGAGCAACGGCGGCGCTAGACTTCGGAGTCGAACCCGTCTCGCTACCGGGCGGCGAGGCAATATGAAATGCCATCGCGAGCAGCGCAAATACCCCCGCCGACATGCCCAGGGTTCGATTCATAGGCGTCCACGTATAGTGAACGCTAAGTATGAACCGTTTCCTTTGTCAAAAACCGAAAGGTATGAAAGCGATCTATCGCTGGTTTGCCTGGAGGATCTTCTTTCGCAGCCGGATCGATTGAGGCGTAACTTCCACGAACTCGTCGTCCCGGATAAACTCGATGGCTTGTTCCAGGTTCATCAAACGCGGCGGCACAAGGCGAATTGCTTCGTCCGCGCTTGAGCTGCGCATGTTCGTGAGCTTCTTTTCCTTCACGATGTTCACGTCCAGGTCGGCTTGCCGCGCGTTTTCGCCGATAATCATCCCTTCGTAGACTTCCGTGCCGGGGCTGATGAAGATTTCGCCGCGTTCCTGCAGATTGAAAATCGCATTGCCCGTCGCTTTGCCTGCGCGATCGGAAACCAGCGAACCCGTCGGCCTCGACGGAATGTCGCCCATCCACTCCTGATAGCCATGGAACAGCGAGTTCATGATCGCCGTGCCGCGCGTATCGGTCAGAATCTCGCTACGCAATCCGATCAAGCCGCGCGAAGGGATGTGGAACTCAAGGCGCACACGGCCGGAACCGTGGTTCACCATCTTCGACATCTTGCCCTTGCGGACGCCCATCTTTTCCATCACGACACCCAGGAAGTTTTCCGGACAATCGATCACCAGCATTTCCACCGGCTCCTGCAACTTTCCGTCAACCGTCTTGGTAATGATTTCCGGCTTGCCCACCATCAGCTCATAGCCTTCGCGGCGCATCATTTCGATCAGGATCGCAAGCTGCAGTTCACCGCGGCCCATGATCTTGAATGCGTCAGGTCCGCCCGCATGTTCCACACGAATGGACACGTTCGTCAACAGTTCCTTATCGAGACGGTCTTTGATATTCCGCGACGTGACCAGCTTGCCCTCACGCCCCACGAACGGCGACGTGTTGATCATCATTGTGATCGCAATCGTCGGCTCATCGATCTGGATCTTCGGCAGTGCTTTCGGAGTCTCGGCGTTTGTTACGGTCTCACCGATCGTGATGCCTTCCACACCTGCAATCGCGAGGATGTCGCCCGGATAGCCAATCGTTTCGTCGACTCGCTTCAATCCTGAGAACGAGAACAGCTTCGTGATCTTCGTCTTCTGCAGCGAGCCGTCCAGTTTTACGATGCCTACTTCATCGCCATACTTCAGCGTCCCGTTCACCACGCGGCCAATGGCCAGGCGGCCCAGATAATCGCTGTAATCCAGGTTCGCGACAATCATCTGCAGCACCGCATCCGGGTCGCCCTTCGGCGGCGGGATGTGCTTGATAATCGCCTCGAACAACGGCTCCAGGTTAGTGGATGGATCCTCGAGCGATGCCTTGGCGATCCCGTCGCGGCCGATCGTGTAGAGCACCGGAAAGTCTAACTGATCTTCAGTCGCGTCGAGATCGATGAACAGGTCGTAAATCTCATTCAGAACCTCCTGAATGCGCGCATCCGGGCGATCGATCTTGTTGATCACCACAATCGGCTTCAGATGCTGTTCCAGCGACTTCATCAAAACGTAACGCGTCTGCGGCAGCGGCCCTTCGCTCGCGTCTACCAGAAGCATCACGCCGTCGACAATCTTCAGTGCCCTCTCTACCTCGCCGCCGAAATCGCTGTGGCCAGGAGTATCCGCGATGTTGATCTTGGTGTCTTTATACGAAACGCCAGTAATCTTCGACAGAATTGTGATGCCGCGTTCGCGCTCCAGGTCGTTGGAATCCATCATGCGGTCGGCAGTTTCTTCGTTGGCGCGGAAGATACCGCTTTGCTTCAACATGGCATCGACCAGCGTCGTCTTTCCGTGATCGACGTGGGCGATGATGGCGATATTGCGAGTAGAGTGAGAGCTCATGTGTGGTGTTCTTGGTTGGGCTATTCGATGTGGACGACATCCATCGGATCAAGGCGCGAGGCAACCAGCGCAGGATAGATGCCAGCTACAATTGTGACACACCAGACCAGCAGAAGGGCCCCGGCGAGCAGGAAGACCGGCGGATGGAACTGGATGCTCCACCCGAAACTCTGCACATTGATCACATAAATCAGCACCAGCGAAAGAGCAAACCCCAGGGCAACGCCCAGCAGATTTGCCAGTAGCCCCACCAATCCAGCCTCGACAAGTACGGTGCGCCGAATCTGTCCCGCCGCCGCGCCCAGATATTGAAGCAGCCCGAACTCGCGCCGCCGGTCCAGCACCATCGCAAGGAGCGAATTTGCCGCTCCCAACATCGCCACGATGATCGCGACGCCCTCCAGCGCCCATGTCACTGCGAACGTTCGGTCGAAAATCTTCACCGCTTCTGTGCGCAACACTCGATTCGGCGCGGCCTGCACACCGAATCCCGCCGTCTTGTCGCGCACCGTTCGCAGAACTGCATCCGGGTCCGTTCCCGGTTTCAAGTAAATGGCCAAGTTCGTAGGCGAAGTATCCGGCAGATACCGTAGCAGCACCGCTCTGTCGATGGTCATGAAGCCGCGTTCGCTTGCATAGTCGTAATAAATCCCCGCGACAGTAAATTCCGGCTTCGCATCTCCCAGAGGAACCGTAATCCTATCTCCCACGCGCAAGCGATGCTTGTTTGCGAAAGCCTGGGTTACCACGGCCCTGTTTTGCCCTTTGAGAGATCGAAGCGCGCCTTCGCGATCCTCCCCCGGAAGAAATCGAAACCTCCCATAGTGCAGCAAGAGATCGATGTCTTCGCCGCTCAAACCCGCTCGCGAACCTCCGTACCGAATCTCCATTCCGCTGAACACATCCACAGCCTCTACGCCTTCTATTGAGTTCACCGCATCCACCGTCTTCGGCGAAATTGGCGGGTAGACTCCCGGTGCCGCAGTGCCCGCCGCGCGCAAATAGATATCCGCACGCAACTGCGTATCCAGCCATACGATCACCGTCTCGCGAAAGCTCCCCACCATGATCCCCACACTGGCCATCATCGCGATCGCTGTGGCCAGTGCTGCGACAACTACGGACGTGCGCCCAAGCGAACTCACCAGCCCCTGCGCCGCAATGAATCCGCCCACGCCGAGCACCCGTCTGATCGTGACTCGCCCGGCAGCAATCACTGCGATCGTCAACGCCGGCGCCGTCAGGCCCGCGGAAGCGATCGCGAGCACTACGGATACGTACCCGAAGATCGGGCTTCCGTCCCAAGGCTCCTGCTGCGCCGCGAGGTATGCGGAGCCGCCAAATAGCGCCGCCAGGGCCAGGTACCGGCCCGTTCGCCGTGCCACGCGCCGCTCCCTTGACCCGCGTGCCATTGCCTCCTGCGGAGTTACTCCCATCGCTTCCCAAGAGGGCCCGAACGCCGCGCCTAGTGCCACCGTAATCCCCGCTGCTGCGGCCACGGTGACCGTCTGCCAGGTCAATGCAATCTCGGCCGGTTGGCTGCTTGTGTAAAGTGCGTTCACCGTCAACGAGATCAGCCCCACCAGCCCCGCAGCCATCGCCCGGCCCAGCGCAATTCCAATCGCTGAACCCACCAGCCCGAACATCAGCGCTTCCAACATGAACATCGCGAAGACAGCCCCGCGCGCTGCTCCTAGTGCACGAAGAATCCCGATCTCAACCCGCCTGCGCACCACGCTGATCGAGATCGTGTTGTAGATCAGGATCGCTCCCACCACGAGCGAGATATAGCTCAGGACCCGCAAATTCCATCGGAATGCTCTCAGCATCCGCTGATTCTCATTGCTCCGCGCACCCGGCTTGTCCACGGCGTATCCCGACGGCAAAGTGGATCGAATCACCTTCTCGGCCCGCTCGAAGTTCTCTCGCCGGGAAACCTTCACCTCGATCCGGTCCAACCTTCCGTACTCCCGCAGGGCAGCTTGGGCCGCCGCGATGTCCACCACCAGGAACTCGGCGTCCTTCGCGTCGTCCACCACTCGGGCAATCCTCAGCTCGCCGAGGCTCGTGCGCAGCGAATCAGCTCGATGCACTCCCAAACGCCGGGCCAGACCGGCTGCCACTGCAGCCTCCGAATCACCTAGCCCCAAGGCATCCACACCGTAAAGAGTGGTCGTGCCGCGCCCAACCAGCGTCACCTGCCGCTCAATCACCGGCGAAAACGTTGCATTCAGCGGCAAGCGAGTCAGTCGCCCAATCCAACCCTCTTCCACCCCGCCATTGCCTGTAATCTGCAGATCCGTCTTGCCGACAATCGTAGTCAGCGACGATTCGAACGAACCCGCCGCAGCGGCTCCCGCCAATTCGATCCCGATCACCACCGCTACCCCAAGTGCAACGGCCATAACCGTCAGGCCCGTGCGCAGCAAGTCGCGCCGCAAAGGCCGCAATATCATCATCCGTGCCAGTCTGGTATTCATCTGGTGGTATACCCATCATGAGGGAGTAATCCATGATTCTCGCCGGCGACATCGGTGGTACTCACACGCGCCTTGCGCTATTCGACCCCCAGGCAACCCCCCTTCGACCGATAAGTCAGGCCGATTACCCGAGCCAGAAATACCCTGGCTTATCGGAAATCGCCCTCGATTTTCTATCTCACCAACCGGCGAAGATTACTTCCTGCTGTTTTGGCGTCGCCGGCCCAGTGATCGATGGTAAATCCCATCCGACAAATATCCCCTGGGCGCTCGATTCTTCCGAGATCGCAGCGCGTCTGGGCGCGCCTTGCACGTTGATTAATGACCTCGAAGCCAACGCCTACGGAATAGCCGCTCTCGAACCACAGGATTTCGCCGTCCTGCAGGCTGGAAAGCCCAGCCACGGAGCCAACGCAGCCGTAATCTCCGCAGGTACCGGATTAGGAGAAGCGGGTATGTTTTGGGATGGCAAAACATATCATCCTTTTGCTTCAGAAGGAGGACATGTAACATTTTCTCCAAGAAATGTTTTAGAAATTCAATTGCTGAATTACTTATTGAAACGTTGGGATCACGTTAGTTGGGAAAGGGTTATTTCGGGCCCCGGACTCCTAAATATCTATGAATTTTTTCGAGATACCGGCCGTGGTGAGGAGCCCTCCTGGCTTACAGAACGGCTACAAAACGGTGACCGTTCGGCTACCATCGCTCACGCAGCAATCCATTCAGAATCAGAGCTTTGCAGTATGGCACTTGGTCTCTTCGTATCGCTCTACGGGGCGGAGGCCGGCAACCTCGCTCTCAAGCTCATGGCGCGTGGTGGAATCTATCTCGGAGGAGGTATCGCACCCCGTATCTTGGGTCAATTGAAACAGGGTACATTTCTCCTATCATTCCGCGAGAAAGGTCGTATGCA
This sequence comes from Heliamphora exappendiculata, assembly GCA_034768845.1. Classification (NCBI taxonomy): domain Eukaryota; kingdom Viridiplantae; phylum Streptophyta; class Magnoliopsida; order Ericales; family Sarraceniaceae; genus Heliamphora; species Heliamphora exappendiculata. Next base: position 22,528 of record JAOTRH010450289.1, on the reverse strand, counting down.
TCAAACCCTCGGGGATATCCCTGTAATGGTGATTCTGAACGACCTCGCAAGTCTCATCGGAGCCGCCCGACGCGCTGTTATCTTCATGTAACTGATTCTTGTGTCGATAGTTAGCAGAACTGCGAGGGTTCACTTCGGTAGCTACGTACTACTATATCGAATGGCGGATATATAACTAAATAAAAAGGAGGTATATCCTTTTTTTCTTAAATAATTCATAAGAATTTGGCGAATTTTCTAGTACTTCACCTATCCCCTGTACTATTCTGAGCCCGAGAGAGTATGCGCAAATACTTGTTGTTGGGGCTTCTGAGTATTGCTTCAGTCCAACTTTTTGGTGCCGTCAAAGTAGCCGCCGAGCTTCAAACTTTGACGTCTTCCGACAGCGTCGATGTAATCGTCCAGTTCGGCCAACCACCCGCAATCGCTCAACATCAACTCGTCGCTCAATACGGCGGATCACTCAAAAACGTACTTGTTTCGGCCAACGCTGGCTTATATCGCATTCCGGCTTCTTCCATCGCAAGCCTCGCTTCCAACGATCAGGTTCTCTACGTTTCTGCCAACCGCGTGAACTACGCGATGGTCGATGTCGCAGCCAAAGCCGTGGCAGCCAACCTCGCCGCCAACTATCAACTCACCGGAAAAGGCGTAGGTGTTGCAGTGATCGATAGTGGCGTCAGCCCGGTTTCCGACTTGGCGTCGCGCATTGTCTACAGTGAGTCCTTTGTGCCTGGCGATACTTCCGCCGCAGACCTCTATGGCCACGGAACGCACGTCTCGGGCATCCTCGCGGGCTCCGGTGCAAGTTCCACGGGTAGCAACTATACCCGCACTTTCACCGGCATTGCTCCCGGTGCCAACATCGTCAGCCTCAAAGTTCTCGACGCATCGGGAATGGGTACCGATGGCTCGATCATCGCAGCCATTGACCGTGCCATTGCGCTCCGCGCGCAGTACAACATCCGTGTTATCAATCTTTCGGTAGGCCGTCCCGTTTACGAAAGCTTCGGCATTGATCCGCTCTGCCACGCTGTAGAAAAAGCTTGGGCCAACGGAATCGTGGTTGTGGTCGCTGCCGGTAACTATGGCCGCAATGACTATGTGGGAAACAAAGGCTACGGCACGATCACGGCTCCCGGGAACGATCCTACTGTCATTACGGTTGGCGCGATGAAAACCGCCGGAACAATCGCCACTTCGGACGACACCATCGCCACCTATAGTTCCAAGGGCCCCACCATGGGCGATCACATCGTTAAGCCCGATCTCGTCGCTCCCGGCAACCAGATGATCTCCGCCAAGGCTCCGGGTTCCACGCTCGCCGGCGAGACGGTCAATAACGTATACAACTCGGACTATCAGATCAATGGATCGAGCGATGTCTCTGCCGATTATCTGAAGCTCAGCGGCACCAGTATGGCAACCCCCGTGGTCAGCGGCGCTGCTGTTCTTCTCCTTCAGCAGAATCCCAATATGACCCCCGACCAGGTGAAGGCCACGCTCATGAAGACCGCGCGCAAGGACTTTGCCCGTGTAAGTGTCTACTCCGACCCGAATGGCGGCGGAACCTTCGTAGACCAGAGCGATATTTTCACAGTCGGTGCAGGATATCTCGACATCGGTGCGGCACTTCAAAGCACCGACGTTGCGAATGGGTTTGCCATGTCGCCGATGGCTCTTAAGGGTGCCGACGGCAATATTTATCTAGCCGACAGCTCACAGGCCGTATGGACTGCGAACACCGGATGGGGCGAGAACGCCGTCTGGGGTGGCAACGCCGTATGGGGCGGAAATGCCGTATGGGGCGGCAACGCTGTCTGGGGTGGAAACGCGGTTTGGGGTGGAAACGCGGTTTGGGGTGGCTCGGTTCTGATCCCCGGTGAGAATGCCGTCTGGGGTGGAAATGCCGTCTGGGGTGGAAATGCCGTCTGGGGTGGAAACGCCGTCTGGGGTGGAAACGCCGTCTGGGGTGGAAACGCCGTCTGGGGTGGAAACGCCGTATGGGGTGGCAATGCCGTGTGGGGTGGCAATGCAGTGTGGGGCGGAAATGCCGTATGGGGTGGAAACGCCGTATGGGGTGGAAATGCCGTATGGGGTGGCAATGCCGTCTGGGGCGGAAATGCCGTTTCTAGCGATTCAATTCTAACTGGGGAGGAAAAGTAGCCATGATCAAAACTTCCAAGAACACCATCGGCTCCCTTGTTTGGGGCTCGTAGCTCGTCACTTCACACCTTCCAGAAGTTACACAACCGAGCGGACTATCATCCGCTCGTCCTATTTTTCTATACCCCCTTAAGTAGGCATTCCCGGTATCCGGATTTGTGACTCATGTTACGATAAGTCCGTTCCATGCCGATTAGGGCCAAATTTTATATAGGTTTAGTCGTCGGCCTAGGCGCATTATCCCTGGTTTTTGGAGTTGCTAACTGGCACTCCGACAACACTTATCGGTTCATTTGCTACCTCATCATCGCGGCATTATGTTCCGGTCTTAAAGTTAGCCTTCCTTCTATCACCGGCACCATGTCGGTGACCTCTCTCTTCTTATTAATAAGCCTCGTCCAACTCAGCGAAAGTGAAACATTGGTTATCGGCTTCATCGGAACGCTGATACAGTGCGTGTGGAAGCCGAAGTTTCCCATCCGTAGCGTCCGCGTGGCCTTCAGTCTCGCAGCCACCTGCCTATCTATAGTGATGGCGCGCCGGATATTTGAATTTCACTTCGCGGGAGCCGCGGATAACGTCGACCTCCTCCGCGTTCTCACCACGGCCTGCGCGTACTTCTTCGTCAATACCTGTCTGGTGGCTGCCGTTATCGCGCTCACCGAAGTTCGCCCCATCAGCCGCGTCTGGCTGGAGTGTTATTTCTGGTGCTTTCCTTATTACATAGGCGGCGCTGCCATCGCCTGGATGGCCACCCTCCTTGATGAGGCCATGGATTGGACGGGCTCCCTGGTCCTTCTCCCCATCGTCTACATCATCTATCACGCCTACAAAGCCTACCTTCAGCGCCTGGAAGACGAAAAAAAGCACGTTGAGGAGATGGCCGGCCTGCACCTGCGTACCATTGAAGCGCTCGCCCTCGCCATCGAAGCCAAAGACCACACTACTCACGACCATCTCCGCCGCGTTCGCATCTATGCCCTCGAAATCGGCGAACGCATGGGTCTCGACGATACCGATATCCAATCGCTCCGGGCCGCCGCCCTCCTTCACGATATCGGCAAGCTTGCTGTTCCGGAGCACATCATCTCCAAGCCCGGCAAGCTTACCCCGGAAGAGTTCGAGAAGATGAAGATCCATCCTGTGGTGGGCGCACAGATTCTCGAACGCGTTCAGTTTCCCTATCCCGTCGTCCCGATCGTGCTCTCTCACCACGAAAAATGGGATGGCACCGGCTACCCCGCCGGCCTTCGAGGAACCGATATTCCAGTGGGTGCACGCATCCTGTCAGCCGTTGATTGCCTCGACGCGCTCGCTTCCGATCGCCAGTACCGCCGCGCCCTTCCTCTCGATGAGGCGATGCAGATCGTTGCCTCGGAATCCGGCAAGGCGTTCGATCCGGCCGTCGTCGAACTCCTTCAAAGCTGCTATCGCGAACTCGAACGAAAAGCCCTCGCCCAGCCATACAGCGCAGCGGTCCGGCTCGATACTGAAATGCGGCAGTGCCCCTGCGACTGGTTTTGAAACGCCGGCGATTTCCGCGGATCATATTACCAACGATTTGCATGATCCTCTGATCTCCATCGCCGCCGCCCGGCAGGAAGTTCAGACACTCTACGAACTCACGCAAGACCTCGGCAATTCTCTCAGCCTCACCGAAACTCTCTCCGTGGTCGGCGCGCGCCTCAAGCGCCTGATCCCCTACGATTCCATTGCGGTTTACATTCGCCGCGACCAGCGCCTCATCCCTGAATACGTCAACGGTGAAAACTTCAAGCTCTTTTCCTCACTCGAGATTCCCATCGGCGAAGGCCTTTCAGGCTGGGTAGCGGAAAATGGCAAGCCCATGCTCAACGGCAATCCGTCAGTGGAAGCGGGCTACCTCAATGACCCGCAGAAATTTTCCACTCTGCGGTCCGCTCTCGCCGTCCCGCTCGCAGGCGTTAACGGCACCATCGGCGTCATGACTCTCTATCGCCAGGAGCGCGATGCCTTCTCTACCGACAACCTGCGCATCCTGTTGGCAGTAAGCTTCAAAGTCTCGATGGCGATCGACAACGCCCTAAAGTACCGCCAAGTCGAAACCTCCGCCACCATCGATTACCTTACAAACCTGCCGAACGCCCGCTCTCTTTTTATCGCCCTTAACTCTGCGCTTGCAGTGTGTCAGGACCGCGGCGTGAATCTCGCAATCGTCGTTTGCGATCTGGACGGCTTCAAGCTGGTGAACGACCGTTTCGGCCACCCACAAGGCGATCATGTTCTCCGCTACGTCGCCACCGGTCTGCGCGAAGTCTGCCGGCCATTCGAAACCGCTGCACGGATGGGGGGCGACGAATTCGTCATCATCATGCCTGACGTGACGAAGGAAGTGCTGGATGAGCGCATCCGCGAAATCCGCCGTGTCGCCATCGACGCCGCCCGCCAAACGCCCGAGCCGAGTATTCTATCTTTCAGCGTGGGAGCCGCCGTGTTCCCGATAGACGGACTCGACGCGGATTCCCTCTTGTCGCAAGCCGACCAGCGCATGTATCGCTCGAAGCAGGATGCCCGTGATCGCGCGCCCAGCGTCTATACGTTGTCGCGCGCGGGCGTTGCGAGTCCCCTGGTCCAGTGACCCGAAGGCTGCTCCGCCAGACCTCCATCCTTCTCCTTACGCTTGTTCTGGGTGGATTCCTGGGATGCCTTCTACTCCGCTACGGACCCGGATACGAGGGGGACGAGCGAGATCTCGACCCCCGCTATCCACGCGCCACGTTGGAAGCCCTGCACAAAGCCAGAGCCGGCGAACAAAATATCGCTCTGTTCTATCTCAACTACCTCAAGAACGCGCTCAAGGGCGACTTGGGTATTTCGACGTCGCTCAACCAGCCCGTGGGTCAACTCATCGCCGCGAGGACACCCGAAACACTTCGCCTCGTCGTGCCGGGGCTGATAGTTGCCTGGATTTCAGGTCTGGTGCTAGCCTTGGGCGCTGCGCTTCGGCCCAAAGGCCCCTTGCCATTCGTCTCGGACCTGCTTTCCGGCCTGTTGCTTTGCCTGCCTGCTGCCGTCTTGGCACTGATACTCTACCTGAGTGGCGGCCCTGCGTCACTAGTAATTGCCGCGGCCATCTTCCCTCGGATCTACCTTTACGGCAAGGCACTGCTTCAAGAATCGCTCGCCCGCCCCCAGGTAATCGCAGCCGCGGCCCGCGGCATCGGTCGGGCAGCGATCCTCCTCCGCTACGTGTTACCGCCGGTTGTCGCTCCGCTGGCAGCCCTATTCGGCGTTTCGGTAACACTAGCATTCACCGCCGCCATCCCCGTCGAAGCCGTCTGCGACATCCCTGGCCTGGGTCAACTCGCCTTGAAAGCCGCGCTGGCCCGTGATCTTCCGCTCCTCGCAGCAATGACTTTGATCATCACCGCCGTCACTCTCACGGCCAACACAACCGCGGGAGCCGCAAAATGAGAACTGCCGCGACTGTTGTCCTGTGCATCGTCTTCCTGGCCTCTTTCGCGCCGGTATCGTACGAGCAGCAATCCCGCGAGTCCATCAGCGCGCCCCCCAGTAGACAATATCCACTCGGCACCGACGATTTGGGACGCGACCGCCTAAGCCGCCTCCTCTACGGAACTCGAGTATCTCTATTGCTAGCCCCTTGCGCCGCTTTGATCGCGATGGGGGTAGCCGCGGCCGTCGGCGTTTCGGCAGGCTTCATCGGAGGGGTCTGGGAGACCTTCGCGATGCGGCTCACGGACATATTCCTCTCGCTCCCCTGGCTCTTCCTGTTCCTAATCCTAAGATCGCTCTTACCGCTAAACGCAACCCCGGCGTTTTCCCTAGCCCTGACTTTCCTCCTCATGGGATTTCTCGGTTGGGCCCCTGCGGCAAGAGTGATCCGTTCTGCTGTCCGTCAGTTCCGCGCCTCTGATTTCGTTCTTCAAGCCCGGGCCTCGGGCGTATCCGAATCCCGCATTCGTACGGCGTGGCTGCCGCGACGGCTGCGCGGCCTGCTCCTCACTCAATTCCTGCTCTCCATCCCTACCTTCATCCTTGGCGAAGCCAGCCTGGGGGTTCTCGGACTCGGCGTGAGTGAACCAATGCCAAGCTGGGGCAATCTCCTGAGAGAACTCCTCTCCGCCCCGCCACTAAGCCAGTATTGGCTATTCGCGCCAATTGCGCTCCTGATCCTTGTAATGACTAGCTTCCAACTGCTGCTTCCGAACCGTGAATAATATGTTCTCGCTCATCCGACTATCGGCAGTTGCCGTCTACTTCCTGGCTCTGGCTCCGCTCTCCGCGCAATCGGAACTTCGCTTCACTCTCACGTCCGACCCTAAGTCCTTCAACCCTCTCCTCGCCGATGACGACGACGAAACGACAGTCCTCTATCTGACCGCTGGGCAACTCATCCGCACGAATCGCCTGTCCCAGACCGCCGAAGCCGATCTCGCAGACAGTTGGAAAATATCGCCTGACCGCAAATCCATCACCTTCCACCTCCGTCCCAACGTCGCCTTCTCCGACGGAACTCCCTTCACCGCCGAAGATGTCGCCTACACCATCCGCACTGTAATCGATCCCAAATTAAACTCCCCTCACGGCGACGCCTTTCCCCCCGGCACCAAGACTCAGATCTCCGCGCCGGGTGCTATCACAGTCATCTTCCCGACACCTCAAACGGGCGTCGAAGCCAACTTCGACCAACTCCCCATCATCTCTGCCAAATCGGAAAAGGCTGTTCTAGGACCGTTCACGGTGGCTCAATACAATCCCGGCGTCGAAATCCTCTTTAAGCGGAATCCGCACTATTGGAAGAAAGATTCTTCCGGCCGCCAACTCCCCTATCTGGACTCGGTTCGGCTCTACATCCAGCAAAACAACGAGATCCGTTACACGCGTTTCAAGCGAAAAGAAATCCAACTGATCAACAAGCTGGAGCCCGCCTTGTTCAAGCGGCTCGTCCAGGAATCCCCCGCCGAGGCAGTCAACTCCGGCCCGTCTTTTGACGTCGAATTCCTCTGGTTCAACCAGGTTCCAACCGCCCCGATCCCTGACTACAAACGCGCTTGGTTCCAATCGAAAAACTTCCGTCAAGCCATCAACGAAACCATCAATCGCGCCGACCTGTGCCGCGTGGTTTACCTCGGCTACGCAACGCCCGCACAAGGGCCCCTCTCCCCCGCCAACAAATTCTGGTTCAACCAAAACCTTCCGCCGCAACCCTTCGACCCAGCAGCCGCGCTGAAGCTCCTGCAGTCGGAAGGTTTCCGCATGCAGAACAACGAACTCCATGACAAAGCCGGCCACCTTGTCGAGTTCTCTCTCATCACCAGCGCAAACAACAAGAATCGCGAAGGAATGGCGGTCCTGATTCAACAGGATCTAAAGAAGCTTGGCATCAAGCTGAATATCGTGACTCTCGAGATCCGGTCACTGATCGAACGGATCGGCAAGCCCTCGACCTACGAGGCGGCGCTCCTCGGAATGGTGAACGTAGATGTCGATCCCAATGGCCAAATGAATGTCTGGCCAAGCTCCTCGCCCCAACACGCCTGGAACCCAAACCAGAAGAAGCCCGCGACGCCCTGGGAAGCGGAAATCGACCAGCTAATGCAGACCCAAGCCTCGGCCCCCGATCTGTCAAAGCGCAAAGCCGCCTTCGATCGCGTGCAACAAATTGTTCGCGACCAAGTTCCTTACATTTACCTGGTCAACCGCAATACCCTATCTGCCGTGAGCAAAAGCCTGCAAGGCGTCCAACCCGCTCGCCTCTTCCCGGAAACGTTCTGGAATATTGACCGGCTTACTTTGAAATAGGCGGTACAGGCTGGCCTGTTATATGATGGCCGCGGAAGGTCGGCATCCATGATAAACAAGCTCCTGATCTTACTGGCTGTTCTTATTGCAGCCGCGCTCGGCGCGGACATCACTGGCAACTGGAAAGGCACCGCCACCTTTGGCGACAACGCCATTGAACGCACCTTCACATTCAAAGTCGAAGGCAAAAAGCTGACCGGGGAAACCAACAGCCAGATGATGGGCAAGTCAATCATCAACGATGGCGTCGTGGACGGCGACAACATTTCTTTCACCATCACGGGCAATCTACAGGGAAACGAAATGAAACTCACTTACAAAGGGAAAATCCAGGGCGACAGTATCCACCTCACCTCGGATGCGAACGGAAACTCCATCGAATGGGTCTTGAAGAAGGCTTCCTAATTCCCCAGCACCCGATGAGTAACATAGGCGATGCTGATCGGCACCTCAGCCGCCATCTTGCTCTTCACCACTAATTGGTAATGCCGCGGTAGCGTCCCATCTTTCTCTCGCAGCCGCCCCACCATCTCCTTCGCATATACAGGATCCGTCAGGTACTGCGCAGCCGCCCAAACCCCCTGCCCTGATCCCGATTCCACAATCAAGATTTCCCCAACTCCGTGCAGACCCGGAAACAAACTGATCAGCGAATAATCCGGCCCATATTTCGCAGCCTCCCCGGGTTTAGGCTGCAAGTTCGTGATCTCCCCGCCGGTTACTCGAAAAGCCCAATTCACCGGAATCTCCCGCAGTTGCCGGTTCACCTTGGCCGACCCCACGAAGATCACATTGTGCTGCGCCACCTCATCCCAACTCAGCACGTTGCTGCGCACCATATCCACCGGCAGATTCATACGCACGAATTGCTTGGAAATCAGAAATGCCGCAGTTGCCTGACCCACTCCCGTATAGCCCATATTGGAAGTCAGAGGCCCCGTGCTGTGCAGCATGTTTTGTAGTTCCGCAAGCCGCGGCTGGCGCTGTGCTTCGGTCAATGCATCTAGATCCGCTTCTCGCACGAATCCGCCGGAATAGTTATAAAACTGCAGCGTCCCCAGCGAAATTAGCACCGGACGCTGACCGGCCAGGAACGGCTTCCAGATCTGGGCCAAATCCGGAGACGAATTCCCGCAACGGCCCGCCAGCCGCATTCCCAGAACCAACACAACCACAACGAGAACCCCACAGAGGATCCAAGGCAATCGCTTTTGCCCAAGGTCAATCGGTGCCGGTACCGCCGTTTCGGGTGCCAGGGTCGCCACCGTTCTCCGTTCAAAGATCAGCTCGAAATGGCGTTTCGGCAACTGCACCTGCAGTGCATCGGAGATCCCTTCCTCCTGGTAGTACTCCTCCAGCTTCTTGCGCAGTTTGCCGATTTGCACTCGGACCGAGGCATCGCCCTGCGGATCGTAGCCCGCAGGCTTGCCGAACACATCGACCCCAATGACGTACTCCTTCAGGCTGCTCGCCGTCCCGTCCAGCGTATGTTGAACCAGGTATTCGAGCAGATTCCGCAGCGTTTCGCGGTCCTTGAATGCGCGGCTACAGAGGATCCGATCTAGCTCTTCCCGCAGTCCGGGGATTTCAGGTGGGGCCTGGGAAGTCATTTCTTTACAACGTAGTAACTGAAAGTAACACTAGTTCGACACTGAAAACATCGTTATATTACTTCACCCCAACGGATGCAACGGGTACCATCCCGATTGAATCCGAGGCGCAATCTCGCAGCCTCGACAGGGAGCTTTGGAGATGCGAAAAACCACGAAGTTTTGCATAGGGATATTGACGGGAATCCTGTCTTTGGCCATTCCGTTGAACGCCCAGGCAGTCGCCAGCGCAGAAATCTCAGGAACGGTATCCGACCCCAGCGGTTCGGCAGTCGCCGGCGCAAACATCATAGCCACCCAGACCGAAACCGGGGCCGCACGGACCGCTGTCACCAGCGCGACGGGTGCCTATCTTCTGCCCAACCTGCCCATCGGTCCTTACACGCTCGAAGTAAAGGCGAATGGATTCGGCACGCTCACCCGGAAGGGCATCATTCTATCCGTGGGCCAGAACGTGTCGATCCCGATCTCCCTCCCCCTCGGCTCCATCAATCAACAGGTTCAAGTCAATGCCGACGCCGCAATGGTGGAAGCTCACGACACTTCCGTCTCCACCGTGATCGATGACCAGCGCGTGGTAGAGCTGCCGCTTAATGGCCGCGAAGTCACCTCGCTCGTCATCCTCTCCGGAGCTGCTGTCAACGCCTCCAATGTCGGCGACATGGTCGGCTCGAAAACCTACGGAAGCTCGAACATCGCGGGCTCCACCGCCATCTCAGTAGCGGGCGGCCAATCCAACAGCACCAACTTCATGATGGACGGCGGTGACAACAACCATAACTACTCCAACGTCAACCTTCCCTTTCCGTTTCCTGACGCCGTGCAGGAGTTCAACGTCCAGACCAGCGGACTCTCCGCGCGCTATGGCCTCCATCCCGGCGGTGCAATGAACGTGGTGACCAAATCAGGCACCAACCAATATCACGGCGACCTTTTCGAATTCATCCGCAACGGCGATCTCAACGCTCGCAACTTCTTTGCCGCCACGCACGATCTTCTGAAGCGCAATCAATTCGGCGGAACGGTAGGCGGACCCATTCTAAAGAATCGCCTTTTCTTCTTCTTCGGATACCAGGGAACGCGTGTGAGATCCGCGCCCCCGCAGAGCATCAGCTACGTGCCCACCACCGCGGCGCTCTCCGGTGATTTCAGCGCGCTTGAATCCAGCACCTGCCAATCCAGCGGCAAAGCCCGGACCATCACGAATCCTTCGACCGGCCAACCTTTCCCCGGAGCGACGATTCCTGTAAGCCTGTTCAACCCGCAGGCTGTCGCGCTCGTCAAGTATCTGCCCGCCGCTACCAATTCATGCGGCAAGATCACCTACGCCGTCCCGAGCCCCGAAAGCGAGAACCAATATATCGGTCGCGGCGATTGGAATATCAACGCCAAACACACCTTCTTCGCGCGTTATTTCAACGCAGGCCTAACCAATCCTCCGGCGCCTTTTGACAACAACTTCCTCTTCACCAGCCGAGCAGGCCTCACAGACGGAAGCGAATCGCTCACATTGGGTGACACCTATACCTTCTCTCCAACTATCCTCAACTCACTCCACGTCACAGGCACCAAGATCCGCGTCAACCGTAGCCCGCAGCCGGACTTCATCAACCCTCATTCAGTCGGCTTGAACGTCTCGGAGCTCTCTGCCAACTTCCTCTACATGTCGATCAGCGGCTACTTCAACATCGGCTGCGGCTCCTGCGCGCCCGCGGTCTACGCTTCCGGCACAGTCCAAGTTGCGGACGACATCGATATCGTCCGCGGACGTCACCACCTTTCTTTCGGCGGCAACTACATCTACGAACAATTGAACGAAGACAACGTGTTTCTCGGCAACGGCTACTGGACGTTCAACGGCAGTGCAACGGGTGATGGCCTTGCGGACTTTCTCCTCGGTGTGCCGAACCAGTTCCAGCAGGGAAATCCGGCTCTCGGCAATCCTCGACAAAACTACTTCGGCTTTTACGCTCAAGACGACTTCCAGGCAACACCGCATCTCCAACTTCACTTCGGAGTTCGCTGGGAACCTTTCCTGCCCGCCGCCGATACCGCCAATCGCATCGACCACTTCGACCCCGTAGCCTTCGCAGCCGGAACAAAAAGCAAGGTCTACGTCAATGCGCCTCCTGGCCTGTCCTTCGTCGGCGATCCCGGCGTTTCGCGCTCTTTCACCTCGACCAGTCTGAACGACTTTGAACCTCGCATTGGTTTCGCATGGGACCCAACCGGCAGCGGCAAACAGACCATTCGCTCGTCCTACAGCATCTTCTACGATTCGCCCGAAATGAACTACAGCACTCATCCCGGGCAAGGCGCGCCCTGGGGAAGCACCATCACCCTAAGCAGCCCCGCTGGTGGATTGACGAATCCATTCGCAGGATATCCAGGCGGCAATCCCTTTCCCTCGCCCGTTCCTCCCACAGCGAATCAGGCATTCCCAACCTCCGGCGCTTACTACAACATTCCCGCCAATCTGAAACCCACCTATAGTCAGCAATGGGATCTCAGCTATCAGCGTCAACTCAGCACCAACTGGCTGATCACCGCTACTTATCTCGGCAACAAGACGACCCATTCGTGGGTTCAGACAGAAGAAAACCCCGGCGTCTATATCCCAGGCACATGCAGCGGAAAAGCCTGTTCCACGACCGCTAACTTGAATCAGCGCAGAGTGCTTTATCTGCAAAACCCAACAAACGGCGCTTACTTCTCTACCCTCGCCTTGTCCGACGGCGGAGCAAACTCGGAGTACGAAGGGCTGCTCTTCTCGGTCCGCAGACGCATGAGCAATCACTACACGGTCTTGGCGAATTACACTTACTCGCACTGCATCAGCGAAGGAAACTTCGTCGGTGAACTGGCCGGCCCGGGTTATCAGAATCCCTACAACCGTGATGCCGATCGCGGAAACTGCGCGTTCGATCTTCGGCAGATCTTCAATCTTTCTGTCGTGGCCGCTTCCCCTGTCTTCCAGGGAAACCGGATCAAGCGTGCAGCATTAAACAATTGGCAGATCGCGCCGATCGTCTCCGCCAGAAGCGGAGCAGCATTCACTCCAACCACGGGCACGGATAATTCAATGACAGGAGTGGGCCTCGATCGTCCGAACATGGTAGGCAACCCATATATCCGCAACACCACGTCGTTGCTCTGGCTAAGCCCCGCCGCGTTCGCGGCCAACCCGATCGGCACCTTCGGCAACGCGGGCCCCTATTCGCTCTACGGCCCTGCATATGTCAACGTCGACCTCGCCCTGAGCCGCAAGTTCATTGTGCGCGAACATCAAAGTCTCGATGTCCGTTTTGAAGCTTTCAATTCCACCAACACCACGCACTTCGCCGTACCCGTCGCGGCGCTAAATAACGCGAGATTCGGCCAGATCACCAGCGCCGGAGATCCAAGAATCCTCCAATTCGCAATGAAGTATCAGTTCTGAAAACAAAGAGGCCCCATTATGATGAACTTCACTCGCAGGCACTTCCTTCAGTTGGCGGGCGCTGCCGTCGTCAGCGCAGCGGACACCGCAGGTGCCGTAACGCCATGGAAATCAGGCGTAACAATCCGCCCTGTTTCCAGTATTCCCAACCGCCATACCATCCACAGCTATTTCAATGTCTCGCCGGAAACCATGGACGGCTCGCGTGTCCTCTACTACACGTCCGTAACGCCGGAAGGCCACACCGGCGAGATCAGAATGCAGGAGCGCGCCACCGGAAAAGAAACAGTGTTGGCTCGCAACTTGGACGTTGAAGACGCGCACCGCGTAGCCTGCCAGCAATGGATTTCGAACGACCGCAAGATCATCTTCCATGACATGCGCAACGGCGAAGTAGTGGTCGCAACAGTAGACGTCAAAACCCTTCAAGAGAAAGTTCTCGCGAAGGGCAGAATGGTCTCCTTCGGCACCCAGGACGGCGATTTGGTTCCTATCTACGGAGTCCACTTCCAGCCCGGCAAGTACACAGACGTCGAACTCCTGAACGCTGCGACAGGCGAGATCAAAACGGTGGTCACAGCAAAAGCGGTCCGCGACGCGTATCCCGAACAGATCACTAAGCTCTATGGCTCAGCTCAAATCTCAACCCCATTCGGCACCATCAGCCCGGATCAAAAGCTAATCTTCTTCAAACTCTCCGCCCAATCCCCGAACTTCAAGCCCTATCCGGAAGGTCAAATGAAATGGCCGCGAGCCTATCAAAGTGATCGCGAAGGCATCGTCTGTTTCGACATCGAACACAAGAAGCTGCTCTTCTTCGCGCGAGACTGGGGGCATCCGTCATGGGACGCTAAATCGACGACAATCCTGAACGTCCCCAATATCCTGGTCGATGCCCACACCGGCGCCGCCAAACAAATCCCCAACCTTCCCAAGTTTCCCGGCCAGCACCATTCCTTCAGCCCCGACGGGCGCCTTTTCGTCACCGATACCCAACTCGAACCCTTCGGCGGTGCCAAAGGCGATTGGGGGGTAGCGGTCTGCGACGTGAAAGGCGGCGACTGGACCATGATCGAACGCTTCCGAGGCAACGAAGGCGCCACCACATGGCGCAAGAACCATCCGCACCCTGCGTTCAGCCCGGACGGCAATCGCATTTACTACAACGTCAACAGCGGCAAATACACGGAACTCCGCGTAGCCGAACGTTCGCAGTCCGTCACCACTGGCGCCTAGCTGGTCCCGCCATCATTCGGTATAACTGGAAGCTACGCGAATGCAAAGACGCGCCATCCTGAAAACCGCCGCAGCCGGAACTATAGGCGCGCTAACTACAAAAGCCGCCCCTGACAAACCGAATATTCTCTTAATCCTGGCCGACGATCTCGGTTACTCCGATATCGGCTGCTATGGCGGCGAGATCCACACTCCGAATATCGACCGTTTAGCGGCGGGCGGTCTCCGCTTCACCCACTTCTACAATGCCGCCCGCTGCTGCCCATCCCGTGCTTCGCTGCTAACCGGCCTCTACGCTCATCAGGTCGGCTTGGGCAACATGACCGGTGCCAAAGCTCCCGACGATATGGAGGGCTACACAGGCCGCTTAAGTCCCAACTGCGCCACGATCCCGGAAGTCTTGCGCCCCGCTGGATACAGCGCGCTCATGACCGGCAAATGGCATCTCGGCCAACCCGGCCCAATCGCAAGAGGCTTCGAGGAATACTATGGCCTGTTCGGCGGGTTTGACAGCTTCTGGGACCCCTCGAAATATACACGCCTGCCCAAGGATCGCCCCGCCCGCAACTACGCACCAGGCGAATTCTATTCCACCAACGTAATCACGGATTACACGCTCGATTTCCTCGCTGCTGCGCGAAAACGAAATCAGCCCTTCTTCACCTACCTCGCCTATAACGCCGCGCACTTCCCACTTCATGCGCCGAAGGACACCATCGATAAATACATCTCCATCTACGAAAAGGGCTGGGACCACATTCGCGAAGAGCGATTCGCGCGCATGAACAAAATGGGCCTCATCGCGCACAAGTGGGACTTCACCCCCCGCAGCACCGTGCCGCCTAACCACGTAGCCACGCCCCACGGATGGTCTGACAAACAGAACCCCGCGTGGGATTCCATCGGGCCCGACCGCCGCGCCGACCTCACGCGCCGCATGGCCATCTACGCCGCCATGATCGAAATCATGGATCGCAACATCGGCCGCGTCATCGAAGATCTTCGTGCTAACCACGAACTCGACAACACCCTCGTCATGTTCCTCTCCGACAACGGCGCCTGCGCAGAATGGGACCCATGGGGCTTCGACAACAGCAGCGGCCCAGACAACACTCTTCACAAAGGCATCGACCTCGAGAAGATGGGCCAGCCCGGCACCTATCACAGCTACGGCTCCGGCTGGGCCAACGCCTGCAACACCCCGTGGCGCTTCTACAAGCATTACGACCATGAAGGCGGAATCAGCACTCCGTTCATCGCCCACTGGCCCAAGGGCATTTCGCGCAAGGGCGTATTCCAGCACGAGCCGGCTCATGTGATTGATCTGCTGCAAACCTGTGCGGACTTGGCCGGAGCAAAATACCCGTCCTCCGTGCCGCCCGCCGAAGGACGAAGCTTGGTTCCCGCGTTTGCTGGCAAACCGATCCAGCGCGAAGCTTTGTATTGGGAGCATGAAGGCAGCCGCGCCATCCGCATCGGAAAGTGGAAGGCCGTCGCGCTACTCGCAGGCGGAGTGTGGGAACTCTACGATATGGAAAAAGATCGTACGGAAATGCATGACCTCGCTTCCGCGCACCCCGAACGCGTCCATGCAATGGCGAAGCAATGGGAAGAGTGGGCACGCCGCACGCACGCCCTCCCGTGGCCGTGGGGGCAAAGGGAATCAGCATGAAAACCAAACGCCGAAGCTTCTTGAAGATGGTTTCCGGCGGCGCAGCACTGGCATCAGCACAGCCAACCAAAGCAGCGCCCGGCAGCCCGAATATCCTCATCATCATGTCGGATCAGCACCGCGCCGGCTTGACGAAGGCCACCGGATTCGCGCTGGATACGATGCCGGTCCTCGACCGAATCGCTACCCAGGGTGTTTCATTCGATCGCGCGTACACAACTGCTCCGTTATGCGTTCCTGCTCGCACCAGCCTCCTTACAGGTAGGTGGCCGCACGCACACCGCGTGCGCCAGAACAGCGCACCAAAAGCGGCATTCTTCGACAAGGACCTATTCCAGGTAGCCAAAGAAAAGGGCTACACAACGGCCTTAGTGGGAAAGAACCACAGCTACCTCGGGCCGGAGCGCCTCGATTTCTGGCGGCCCTACAGTCACTTGGACGGCTACATTCCTCCAAACGCTCCGAAGGCCTATCTCGACTATCAGAACTGGCTCAAACAGAAAAACTTCGCGACGGGCGAAGCCCCCACGCCCTTCCCGGTCGAAGCCCAGTTCCCACATCGAATCGTTTCCGATGCCATTGAATTCATCGACAAAGCCGGCGCGCAACCCTTCGCCATGTGGGTCAGCTTCCCGGAGCCGCACAATCCCTACCAGGTTCCAAAGCCTTACTTCGACATGTTTCCGCCGGACAGCATCCCACAGCGAGATACTGGCCCCGAAGTTCTGGAACACAAGAGCTTCAAGTGGCAATGGCTCCGCAAGTTGGAGGAAAGCACATATCCCGGCTACGACAAAGAGTGGCGTCGCACCAGGTCCAACTATCTAGGAATGTTGCGCCTGATCGACGACCAACTAGGCCGTCTCACAAAACATCTCGAGAGCACCGGAAAGCTGAAGAACACAATCCTGGTCTACCTGACCGATCACGGCGATTTCTTCTGTGACTACGGCCTAACGCGAAAAGGCCCCGAACTGCCGGAAGTCCTAACCAGAATCCCGATGGTCTGGTCCGGCCCAGGCATCAAATCACAACCAAGTCCCAGCGCATTCATCTCGACCGCCGACATCATGCCGACGCTCTGCGAAGCCATCGGCGCGCCATTTCCCAAAGGGGTACAAGGCCGCAGCATCTGGCCGATGCTCCAAGGCCAAGCCTACCCGGCGGCAGAATTCGAAACCATCTACGCGGAAGTAGGTTTCGGAGGCTTGAATTACACCGCCGAAGACACCATCGATCCAACAACAGGCTTAACCCACGGCCTGCCAGGCTCCCAAGTAGGCTTCGACGAACTAAACCCGGTCACCCAAAGCGGCAACATGAAAATGGTCCGCCGCGGCGCTTGGAAACTGACCTTCGACATGCTGGGCTCAGGCCAGATCTACAACCTGGCAAAAGATCCCTACGAACTAACGAACCTCTACGGCCAACCAGACACAGCCGCGGCGCAAGCCCAACTAACAGCCGATCTCTTACGTTGGACCATCCGCACCCAGGACGACCTGCCCTTCGCAGCCTACCCACCGAAGTTGGCGAAACGAAATTGGTACGCCGACTGAACGGGTTCAACTCCAACGATCGACAAGGGGCACCTCAGCGGTAGCCCTTTGAATCTATCCAATCACTGCACCCACAAATCGTAACTACTATCCCCAATGCCGCTAGCAACGGTAAGCGTAACCTTCCCGCTAGGCACCCCCGCCGGCACCTGAACATTAATCTGATAAACGCCCGGCAACCCCGGCGCAAGCCCCGCAAAGAGCACCGTCGCCACCTGCCCTGCCACATGCACCACTGGCACACTCTGCATCACCGCCGCAGGCGTCGGCGGTAGCTGGCTATCGCCAACCGAGGGTGTCGTCAACCCCCCGCCGGTAGTCCAAAGAACCACAGGATCGCCCTTGCGTGCCTGCACAAATCCATTCTGAGGCGGACCAATCAACTGATAGCTCCCATTCGTAATGATGGGCACCGTAAGGGTCGCGCTCGGCGTGTACGAAAAGATCGCAAGGTCCTGTGGAACAATCTTCACTACAGCCGACGCCGTGCTGGAAGGAATCGTGAATCCGTCCAAACTGGCCGTCACCTGGCAATTGTTTTGGCCCGCCACCTCGATAGGCACAATCCCATTCACCTGCCCCTGGCCCGAGTTGAAAAGAAGCCGCGACGGGAACCCGCAAATGCTCGCCTTCAACCCGCCCAGCGAGAACGCCGCTCCCGAACCCGGCGCTGCCAGCGTGCCCAACCCTTGCCCGAAAAGCGAATAGAGCGATCCTGGCGACAGCGGATCGGTCCGGAACGAAGCGCCCTGAACCGTGGCCGAAATGGTCGGATTGCAAGGGAACACGGACGCAAACGCATTCACCGCCAAAGTAAAATCCACGCCCGCAGGAGCCGCGCATCCCGCGACTTGCCGTAAATGGCAATCCTGCTCCAGGTGGACAAATCGTTCCGGGAATACCACGTTCCGCGCGCACCCAAGCGTAGTAGAGCACGCGCTCTTGGTTGCCGCCGCGCAATTGCAAAGGCTCAGGGAGTTGTTCGCGTAACGCCCTTGCACATCCGTCTCGGCGCATAGCGACGTGGATGCCTGGCCCTGGCTGCAAGAGCCCGCGCTCAACGTCCCGCCCGCCTTTTGCAAAAGCTGGCTGTAAGCGTTAGTCAGCAGAGTCGCCGCGCTAGGGGAAGGATAGGTGAGACAGGTACCGTTGCTGATAATCGCGTTCGGCGTGTGCTCGCCTTCCCCGTGTACCGCAACTGTGATGATATTCGGGATCGTCTTGAGAATCTCCTCATGAGTGGGCTCGAAGTAGTTTTGCGTATAATGCGCCACGTCGGAGACATGAAACTGTCCATCGCCGCAGGCTGCGGTGGAACCGTCACACGAACTGACATCAGCATTCGCGCAACGGTGAGTACCCGCGATCAACAGTGCCGTTGCGTTGAGCTCGGCAAACAAGGTAACGGCTTCCTGGCGAGTATTCTCATCTCCGCCCGCATGCGGCGCATGAAAACTCAGATTGCGGCACGCCGT
Source organism: Heliamphora exappendiculata (assembly GCA_034768845.1). Classification (NCBI taxonomy): domain Eukaryota; kingdom Viridiplantae; phylum Streptophyta; class Magnoliopsida; order Ericales; family Sarraceniaceae; genus Heliamphora; species Heliamphora exappendiculata. Next base: position 3,566 of record JAOTRH010450289.1, on the reverse strand, counting down.
CGGGTTGTAAACATAAGTGCCGAGCCCGCGTAGTGGATTCCCCTGTGAATTCTTCCGCTCCACGAGCGCGTAATATGTCCGCCCGCGCGAAGGATCAGAGATCGCAACGACATCGTAGCCCAGAGGATCAGCCAGATTCGAAGCGTTCTGATACTGCCCGCCAAAGAGCGCATCTACCACGGGCCGCCACTGCGCCATGCTGGTTGAACTCGGCGGCGAAAACGATTGCGTTCCCGCCCCTGGGATCGGAATGGCATTCAGATAAGCGACAATATCGCCATTCACATTCACAATCGAAGCAGCATTTGCCGAAGCCGCAAACAATAGGCAACTCCAAAGCAGCACCCCGCCGCGCAAATCTCTCATACTCTTAGCAATGCGTATTTCATAGCAAAAATGCGCCAAAACAGGTTCAGATTGTTGCCCTGTCCCTCAATCGCATCCGCAATCGATTCCCGTTCGGCGTCTCGCCAAGCGGAATACCCACCTGATGATCTACCGCTAATTCTCCGCCTGCTGGAATAGCCCGCCAATGGCCGAGCAGCAGAATGCGCTGACGCATATACGTTTGCCGGCAGTCACCAATAGAATGCGGAAACATTAAACCCTGAAAGGAAGATCCAAAGTGCTCATCAAAAGCTTGCTCATCATCGCAATAATCACGCCGATGTTGGCTCCTTGCTCGACTCTAGTCGGAAATGCACCTGCCATTGATGTAATTGACCGTGTGTTCGATGCTATCAGGCATGGGGTCTTGCCCCCGAGCGACATTAAGATTTTGGAGCACGCTGCCGAAGGCAGATTAGAAGAGGCCGACGTTGCTGTGATCCTTAGTCTAGGGATCAAACGCGGTGATTTTGTGCCGGTCTCGTTTCGCTCCTTTGACGCGCGAGTTCATGCTTTTAGAAGGATCGGTGAAATTGGACTTCCCGAGGGCCTGAAGTATCTTTCAGGAGTCACGGTCGCCGATATTGGCGAAGACAGCACTCAGAAGGTCTGGCCAGCCGCTCGAGTCGGTCTCCATGTGGCTCTCTTGAACAATATTGGCGACCCTGAGGACAAACTTGTGTTCTTGCGAAAAACTATGGTGGAAAAGGATACCGGTTTCAATGATGGCGCGGTGCATAACTGGGCCCTCGACGAGCTTTGCAATCTTGGTGATCGAAAGTCGTTGTCGGTAATTAGCGAACATCTCCACAGGGTTGCGTCTGGGCAGTCTGGCGACGATCAAATTCGCTATTGCGAAGCTCGAATGGAAGTGGTGTCTCGTGACCCTGATCGCGTTAAAGCGCTAGCGTCTGTTTTGCGGCTCGGCGACCCTATGCCAGACAGGCATTTGATGGTTTGGGCCATCTCTCAGTTATCTGCTCTCCATTCGCCTGCAGCAAATCGCGAACTCGCTCGTTTCTCCTCGGAGATTGGGAACCTGCCATCAGACTCGTTCGCCAGAAGACAGCTTTATTCAATGCAAGAGAGCATTCGAATCGCCCTTTTACGAGCTCAATGACTCGCTGTCATTCGGAACCGGCTAGCGACCTGTTTCAGCCCTTTCAAGGGTAATAAGTCAGTACGCGCCGAATGCTCGGTCTCCTGCCCCAACAAGGTGCCTGTCGAGGATTCCTTCAATGTCACTTGGACGGCCACCGGAGCCAGCAAGCCAGTCGCTGCGCATTGTTCGGGTCCCAGTTCCCCGCAACTCAGTCCTCCTACTCTCACCTCGGGGGCAGCCAGCATGCCCAAGCGAACAGAATAACGCGTACCGGTTTCCTCGTTGGATGTCCCTTTACGCTGAATGACAAACTTTCTCAATTCAGAAATTGCCTTCACAAGCAAGAAGGTCACTGCCGAACCCGAAGACGTGGTCGAAGTGACCCGAGAGGGGGGAGTAAACAGAGGCGATCTGACCCGGCAGAATCCAAGCAACGGGTTCAACGCCCTCCTCCGCCCGCTTCCCTTCCGGTGTCCGCTCGGCGTCAGTCACCACCGGTCAGAATCTTTGCTTTCAGTCACTTACCGGGATTTGTCGATAGCGCCTTCCAAACGTTGTTCTATGCTGCGGACAGAGAGACCAACACCAACGCAATGAACCTAAAGTGAATTTGTAAGATGAGAACCCAGCAAGTTTCTGAAAAGAAAGGTTCTCCCAAAAAGATGAACCGGATCTGGAACCGAAATCCCTGGTGCCTTGATCCGGTAGAAACCGCCCTTAGCTCTTTGACAACCGAATATGAACCTGGCGGGCTTTCAAGGTCCGCCTATCCCCTGAGGTCCCGAAACGCCCGTTCGACCTCGGCCTTCTCCGCCGTCGACGCAGGCGGCAAAGGCAGCCTGGGCAGCCCGCCGTAGTATCCGTTCAGATCCAGCGCATGTTTCATCGCGGCCAGCTTGGAGATCAACTGGCTAGGCTCCGCAATCCGCGCCTGCCAGTCCAGCCCCGCCTCTTCTTCACGCGTACGGAACGCTTCCCAAACGGCAACAGCCGCATAAGGAGCAGCGGCCGCAAACGACAGAATCGCCCCTGTAGCCCCGCCTTTCAGCGCCGCCCAAAGGCCTTCAGCGGAATCCAGCATTACCGGCAATTCTGTAACAATCGGCAAAGGCGAGCGATCCGAAACAAATGGCGTAGTGCATAAAACGCCTTGATAGCCCAATTCCGCCGCCGCGTTCGCCAGCATCAAACTCTCTTTCACTCCTTCGCGAGTGACATCGGCCAGTAACACTCGCTCAGGCGCCGCAGTCTCCTTCACCAACCGAAACAGCTCCACCCGTTCCTCGAACGTCAGTAGCCCGCCTTCGCCCGTGCGTGTCGCCACCGCATATCCGGCCAAACCCACCCGGTTCCATTTATCGACGTTGTGCTGTACCTTGACCTTGTAGATCTCGCCCTTGTAATCGAACGGCGTCGCCAGCGCGGCGAAGATTCCCTGAAGTTTCATCAACCTACTATGTTCTCTCTCGACCTCGACTGTACGCAAGAAAACAAAGACCTGCTCATCGCCGATTATTGGGAGTTAGGCTGCAGCGGCATCGTCGAACTCGACGCCACCCACCTTCGCGTCTTCTTTGACGATGATTCGGAAGCGCCGGCAATCTCGCAAAAACTCGGCGCACCCGCACACATCTGGGAGAACGTGGACTGGGTAGCCCGCGGCCGGCAGGATATCGAGCCGATGCTTGTCGGTGAGCGGTTCTTCCTCGTTCCCGAGTGGCGCGACGATGCAACACCAAATGGCCGCCTCCGCATCGAGATCAACAATGGCCTAGCAT
>JAOTRH010450269.1:0-30690 GCA_034768845.1 Heliamphora exappendiculata | reverse complement strand
TATTTTTACATGTTATGTTTTTAACTAGCTAGTTTTATGAAATAAAAAGAATTAAATTTTTGGTACATCTTTAGTGATTTTTAATAATTGAAATTTTTATTAAATACTTTAAAATAATAAAGATCTAATAAAAATACATATAGAGTTATAAAAAAATAGAATAATCGAAATGTGGAATGTTATCTAATTGTAGTTTTAACATGTTTACTAGATTTGGAGTTCCGAAACAGTTGAAATCAAATTCTACTAGAACAGGTGAGTCTCTAATTTCTGGACTATTTTTTATTTCACGTGGATGCTTGATATGCTACATTGTTAAAGAATGAAAACGAATGATGAAAATGAAAATGAATGATGAAAATGGAAATAAATTATAAAAATAAAATCGAATAAAAATAATGCATGAATGAATGATAGGTTAAACGACATTCTAGCCGCTGGGGGACGATAAGCGTACCAGCGAGACGAGGTAATAAGGGTGGGGCTATGGCCATGTGACTATAATGAATGATCATGTACACTGTATAAAATGTGGAATCGCTCCCTACTAAATTTTGGCTAACCGTTTGATATATATCATTCTAACACTGTGTAATAATTAGTAGTTCAGATATCATTGAATTCACACTAACTGTGCTAATGAACGTTGAAACATTTCAAGTGACGCATGATGGAATGAAGAAAGTGGTAGCCGAAAAAAAAATTAGAGTTCATTTCAATTTTTATATTGCATTTCAATTCTTGTATGTAGTTATAATGTTTGAATGTTGAATGCATTATTGGAAGTTCTGGGAGTTTTGAGATGCTTACGGGGAATGTTTATTGGAGATGATTTCTTTTCAATAAATAAGTTACTTTTGTTTCAAAACTTGAATGACCTGAACGAGATCATTTACAAAGGAAAAAAAAATTCAGTCGGCAAAAATTCAAAAGAAGGAATAAAAAATAAAGAAAGAAAGAGGCTTTTGGTGGATTTTGACTAACTGACCGGTCACGGACGTCATATATGAAAATGGGTCGTGACAATCAAAACAGATTTCTACTTTGAAAGATAAAAACAAGATTTTAAATGAAAATATTGAAGATCTTATAAAAACTAGTTATAAGTTTACTCTTCGAAAGAATAATTTAGATAAATTTCTTGGTATGCAAAAGTGTATTTTTGATAAAATTATGGTTGGATATCAACCAAATAAGAAGCAAAAATTCTTAAGCAACATTTTTGTTAAAGTATACTCTAATCACTCCAATGCAACTTGCTTTCATTACTATGAGTATGGACACACCTTCATACATTGTCCACATAGAAAATCTTTTGATTTACTTGCAAAAAGGATTTGGGTTCCAAACAGAACACACCCACATGGAACTAACACCAAAGGACCCAAAAAAGTTTAGGTACCAAAAATTAAAATTTAATTTTTCTTTACAGGTGTGTCTCAAGTTCTCATTCAAGGAGAAAATGTGGTATCTTGATAGTACTTGCTTAAGACACATGACATGCGACAAGTCAATGTTTGCATCTCTCAAACCTAAAGATAGTAGATTTGTGATATTTGAAGACAATAGTAAAGAAAAAATCATAGGAATCGGTTGTATCGCTAAATTTTTTTGCTTTATGTTGAAAATATTTTACTTATTGATGGTTTGAAATATAACCTTCTGGCATAAAGCTAATTTTGTGACAAATGCCACAAGATTGTCTTTGATCATGCTAAGTGTGTTATTGAAGACTCAATTAACAACTAATTTATTTTTAAAGTTTATAGGCATGAAAATATTTACACTGTCAATCTAAATGACTTTTTCAAAAATGACACCAAATGCTTAGCCGTCTTAAATGATAATAGTTGGATGTAGTATAGAAAATTTAGATATACACACATGAACTTGATTTTTGAACTTTTAAAAAAAGAATTGGTGATTGGTTTATCCCAAATCAAATTTGAAAAAAAAAATTTGTGATGCATGTCAACAAGAAAAACAAGTTAGAAGTTCTTTTCAATCCAAAAGCGAGATTTTAACTTTTAGGCCCTTACAACTATTGCACCTGAAATTGTTTGATTCAACAAGAACTCTTAGCCTTAGAGGCAAGAAATATACCTCTGTTGTTGTTGATGACTTCTCTAAATACACTTGGGTGCTATTATTAATTTATAAGGATGAAGCATTTGGCTCTTTTACAAAACTGCTTTGGAGAATTCAAAATTAAAAAGGTTTTCAAATCACAAGTATTTGAAGTGATCATGGTAGAGAATTTGAAAATAAAGATTTTAAAAAGCTTTGTGATGAAAATAGTATTAACCATAACTTCTCTACTCTTAGAACCCCTTCACAAAATAGAGTTGTTGAGAAAAAGAATAGGACTTTGGAAGAAATGGTTAAAACTATGCTATGTGAAAATAATTTACCAAGATATTTTTGGGCCGATACTGTAAACACAACTTATTTTATCGTGAACAGAGCCATGATTCAAGTTTCTCTCAAGAAAAATCTCCTATGAGTTATGAAATAGAAGAAAATATAATATTAGTTATTTTCGTACCTTTGGGTGCAAATGCTTTGTTTTGAATAACAACAAAATTTTTTTAGGTAAGCTTGATGCAAAATTTGATGACGATATTTTCTTAAGATATTTCTTATCTAGTAATGCCTATAGAGTTTTCAATAAAAGAATCATAGTTATTGAAAAATCTATACATGTTGTATTTGATGAAACTAACATTGGTTCTTTAAAATTTTTTTTCTGAAGATGACTTAGTTGACATAGAAAAAAGTATTGAGAACATCTTTATCAAGGACCAAAAAGAACCAAATCGTGAGGAAGCTTCCAATACTCATGAAGATGAAGTCCAATAAGCTACTGAACCTTCAAATTAAGAAAATTCAAATTTGCCTAATAAGTGGAGGTATGCTCATGGTCATTCAAAAGACTTGATCATTGGTGACCCATTTTAAGGTATCAAAACTCGATCCTCTCTACATAATGTTTGTGGTAATCTAGCATTCCTTTTCCAAACAGAACTAAAATATTTTGAGGAAGCTGAAAACGATGAGTTTTGGATCTTGGCTATGCAAGAAGAGTTAAACTAATTTAAAAGAAATAAAGCTTGGACTTTAGTCTCAAGACCTAAGGAACGCTATATCATCGGTACAAAATGAGTTCTTAGAAATAAGATGGATGAGAATGGAGTAATTCTTAGAAACAAAACTCGATTGGTACCCCAAGGTTACAATTAAGAAGAATGCATCGATTTTGATGAGACTTTTGCTCATGTGGTTAGGCTTAAAGCCATTAGGATGTTACTTGCTTTTGCATACTTTAAAAACTTCAAACTATATCAAATGGATGTCAAAAGTGCATTTTAAATGATTTTATCTCAGAGAAAATTTTTGTGAAATAATCTCCTGAGTTCGAAAATTTTGATTTTTCAAACCATATTTACAAACTTACTAAAACTCTCTATGATTTGAAGTAAACACCAAGAACTTGGTATGAAAGACTTAACAAATTCTTAATTAAAAATAAGTTTTCAAGAGAGAAAATTGATACCACTCTTTTTAATAAGTTTCAAAAAAATGATATGCTTGTTGTCCAAATTTATATAGATGATATTATTTTTAGCTTGACTAATGAATTTCTTTGCAAGAACTTTACTAAGTGCATGCAGAGAGAATTTGAGATGAGTATGATGGGTGATCTCAATTACTTCCATAGACTTCAAATCAAGCAAACAAATTATAGAATTTTCATCAACCAATCCAAGTACACAAGAGATTTGTTGAAGATGTTTGATATGCAAAAAGCAAAACTTATGAAAATCCCAATGTGCTCTTCAACAAAGTTTGACAAGGATGAAAATGGTAAGACATTAGAGAAAAAGTGATATAGAGGTATGATTAGATGCATACTTTACCTTACTATTAGTAGACCAGATATTATGTTTAATGTATGCATGTGTGCTATATTTTAATTTAATCTTAAAGAATCGTATGCGACTGCTGTTAAGCGCATCTTTAGTTACTTTTTAGGTACACAAAATCTAAGATTATTTTATTTTAGAGGGATAGCCTTTATGTTATTTGGCTATTCGGATGTAGAATTTGTCGATTGTAAAATTGAAAGGAAGAGTACAAGTGGAACATGTCAATTTCTAGGACACTCTTTAATATCATGATTTAGTAGGAAACAGAGCTCAGTAGCCTTATCAATAGCTGAGGCTGAGTAAATTGCAGTTGGTAGCTATTGTGCACAAGTTATTTGGATGAAACAACAACTAGAAGGCTATGGTATTTGTTTAGATTATATTCTTATTAAATATGATAACACTAATACCATAAATATATCAAAAAATCCTATACCACACTCTAAAACAAAATATATTGAGATAAGACATCATTTCATTAGAGATCATGTTCAAAAAGACAATATTGAACTTGAATTTGTAGGTACGAACTACCAACTTGCTGATATATTCACCAAACATTTAAATCAAGAAAGATTATGTTATATTATAAGAGAACTTGACATGCTATGTGTTTCAAATTAATGATTATAAGCCATGCTAACCAAGCCTGTCTAATGTATTTCAATTGTTTTTTATGCTTTAAATTAATGTGTGAAAAGTGTCGACTCATTGTTGAAAAGGGTCGACACGTATGTGAAAGAGTTGACTCAATCTATATAGAAGTGACACATATAGAAAAAAGTATCGACTCAAGTCTATATAGTGTTGACTCATTTTCGACTTCATACTCTCGGTATATTTGGGTCGACCCAATACTTAATCGTGTCGACTCAATTGGCTGAAAGTGTCAACACCATGAAAAAAGTGTCGGTACAATTCTTGTCCTTTGGACCCCCCATTCGTGAAGAAACGTGTCAACTCAAATACAATTTGTGTCGACACAAATCTTTTGCCTATATATAAAGGCATCGGTCCCACAAACTACGGACCTTTTCGACTCATTCTCTTCAAAATCATTCGTCTCCCGCATCTTTTCACCTTCCCTCTCTTTGAAACCTTGAGTCGACCCTCTCTCTTCCCTCCTTCTCCACCGATTCTCAACCTCCATCTCAATGTCCTCCCGAACTATGGAAACGGGTAGCAAGAGGCAAGACGAAGGTCCCTCAAACCTTAAGGCATAAAAGAAGAAGAAGAAGAAATCGGCGGCGACGGGAACTTCGGCAATTGGAATGGCTGAATCCTTGAGTTTCCAATCCAACAAGTTCTAGAACTTGTTCTTCACATCCTTCATGAATCGAAAGGTAATACCCGGCCGCTCTATTGATTTTGAGTATTTTGATTCCATTGAAATGGGATTCAAAGACTTATTTTCTGATCTTGGTTGGGAAATGCTCCTTCAAGTTCGTGACCCCAATTATCCAACCCTTGTAAAACTCTTTTATGCGCATCTTCACATCTCCTCTATCCGTAGTATTACCATTACAACTTGGGTAAATGGTACTGAGATAAAGTTCACCTCAAGTGTCTTTAATGAAATTCTTTATGTTCCAAATGGTGACATATTTGTCACGTGCAAAGTGAACAAGAGAACCGTCGAAATCAAACGCCTCTCTTTTCACGATGCCGTGAAACAAATATTTGAGGTTGAGGAAGTTGATCCCTTAAAACCTTTGAAGGAAAATTTTTTAAAGCCCGAAATGCATATTCTACACCACATGATTAATCACATATTCTTACCCCAATTAGGGAAGTTTAGTGATGTTACTTACATGCACATCTTTGTCATGTAGTGCATCATTGAAAAGAAAAAATTGAATCTTGATTTTTTATTCATTTCTGACATGCTTCAATCTCATGAAAAGTTTAACTTCTCTCTCCCTCATGCTATGCTTCTCACCAAAGTTTTTCGACACTTCGGTATTGATCTTTCTGAAGAAAAGGTAGTTGTCTTTTCTAAATATGACCTTTATAGGCCGTCCACCCTTAAACACATGCAAATTTTCAAAGTTGACGGTGACCACCTGTCGTGGTACTCCCTCTGCCACTAGAAATCCTCCTCATGACTTTCCCAGCATTCCTGTTGATTTTGGATTTCCTACTCCTCCATCTATTAGGGCTAATATTCTTAGACCCTCTTCTGGTCCCTCTCATGTCCTTTCTCTTACTCATTTTGATTCTACATCTGTTAGCCATCATTCTGTTGATCTTTCTGAGGTTATATCCTTAGTCAAGGATTTATCTTCCTCATTGACTAACTTCCAAGCCAAGGTCGACCAAGACCTTTTTTGATCTTTATAGCACCATCTCCTCCCTCTCTAACAAAATCAAACACCTTGATAAAATGAACCGCGGTCTAAAACTAGACTTTGAGAATGCCACCGATACCGGGAGAGCATTATACAAAACAATGGATAGCAGCATTGTTTCCATTGTAAATTGCAACAATGCAATCCTTTAGTAAGTCAAGAAGAAATACGATGAATGCATTGTCATTGTAGTACAACAAAATACCTGGTAGGTTGAAGACCATCTCAAGTGGATTCGAGATGCTTGGGCCAAACAGTTCAAGCCCAGGGAGTGCAAGGCTAAAAAAGAAATACGATTGAAAGGCGAGGCAGACTTGGCTTTGGCAAGCACCTTTGTCGCCATGGAAGCACAAGAATCCAAAGCTGAACGAGCCGCATCCTCTTAGGAAATGGCTTCTGCCCGGAAGCAAAAACAAGAAAAGAAGAAAGCTTTCAAGAAATTCCTAGATGAGCCCTAAAGTTTTTGATGATTATAAAAGGGGAGAAGATTGAAGGTAAGGTAAGGGGAAAAGAATCCAGAACGAAACTTTTGAAGAATTGAAGAGTTAATTATATCTGAAGGAGAAGATGTAATAAAATATTTTTATCTGTGGTTGTTTTTGTTAATCTTTGTGATGGTTTGGTTGAAACAAATACACTTCTTAATTTCTATTGCATATGAATGAATGTATGTTTGGTTGAAACGAATATATTTTTTATGCTTTGGTATTGAGTGTTTGCTCTAACTATATCATTTCTTTAAATCTCTATATATTAAATATTTTATTGACTTTGATATACATGCATATATTCTTGATGAGTATTTTGCACTAATAAATCCAGAATGCTTCTTTTGAAGCATAGATAAGTTTTTGTTGATTCAATTGCTACTTTGAAACTTTTGAATGCTTGAGCTTGTATTGAATCAGTGCACATATATAATGAATTCAGAATGCTTCTGAATTATATTGCAAATCATTTTAAATATATGAATTTCTTTACTCCTGTATGCCTAACTTTTATGATCACATATCTTGTTTAAGGCATAGAGACAAGAGAAAAACTCTTGTTCAAAATTTTTTTAAATATTTTCTAAAAAATATTGTAATCATCAAAAAATGAGAGAATATTGTTAGCCTAAGGACATTTTTAATTACATTTTGATAATTTTTATAATCAATTTTCTAAGTAAAATTGATTTAAAAAGATAATATTTAAAATTTTCAAAAAAGTAGTGTTGACACAAAATGATAAATGAGTTAACACATTTAGCCACTTTAGTTGACTCATTTATCAAAAGAATTGACACTCAAGTATTCTTGGGAAAGAATATTTTGTGTCGACCCTAATTGATATTTGAGTCGACACCTTAAGGTAAAAAATACTTGATGTTCTCAAGTGTGTCAACACCTTTGAGCAAATGAGTCGACACCTTAACATGTTTGCCTAAGATGGTTTCAAGTTATACTAAATGAGTCGACACAAAAGAACTAAGACTTACTACAACAAAATGAGTCGACACAAATAGAAATTTGAGTCGACACTAAATAACTCTTTATGACTCACTAAAGTCATTCAAAAATTTTGAGTCGACACAAAATGAAACATGAGTCAACACAAAAAAATCGTGACTTCTTGCAGAATTTTTAGTCAACACAAAATGAAACATGATTCAACACAAAAGAATCGAGTCTTCCTGTATATTTTTGAGTCGACACAAAATGCAATATGTGTCGACACCAAAAGTTTCTCCTGGAAAGCTGAAGTATAAAACGAGTCGACACCAAATATTTTTAAGTCGATACCATTGTGTGAGCGAGAAGGAAGCAAAAATTAGTGTCGACACCAAATATTTTTAAGTCGATACCATTGTGTGAGCGAGAAGGAAGCAAAAATTAGTTTCGACACCAACGAAAGAAGGAGTCGACCCATTCACTTGAAGAACCAAGCCTAGAAGATTTGTGTCAACCCAAAAAGATTTGAGTCAATACTTGAGACAGAATTTCAAATCTGGTGCCGGGTTCAACGGTTAGATTTTTTTCATTTAATACTCTTACCTACCTCTAACGGTTATAGATCCTCAAGAGGCTATATAAGAAGTTACTTCCCATACATTTAAAGAACAAGAGCTTCAATCTAGTGTTCTATTGCTTGAATAAAATATCAAATCCTCAAGCTTTCATTTATTGGTCATTAACTCCCGCTCAGATCTCTGATATTTTTACTTCTCATTTATTACTAATCATTTGTAAAGAGAGTGCGTGAGAATCTCATTGAACATTTCATCTATTATATTTAAGGGTGAGTCACCCTTGATCATTTGAGTGAGTAAGTGATACTTTTCAAAGAAGAACTCAAGAGTGATTAGAAGAAAACAGTGAATTATTTTCGTGGGATTATTTTCGTAGGATCATCTTGAGGTTGTTATGAGGCACTTGAATGTGCCCATAAATATTCATATCATATTGGATATTTTCAAGGAGAGTTTTGAGGTTGTAAGGTTTTCAATACGCCTGTAAAGTATTTTAACTAGTGAAAATTCTCAAAGAGAATCTTGAGGAGTAGACGTAGGCTTGGAAGAAGCCGAACCACTATAAATCTTAATGTCGGGTTCTATTTCTCTCTCTCTTACCTCTTTAATATTCTTGTTGCTTTATTTGTTGTTATAATTGTTATATCTGTTTGAGATATTAAAAGATTTTTAATTTTTTTTAAAACTATTGTTATTCTTTTTAGACCCGATTCACCCCATCTTGGGTTGCCTAGATTAACAGTTTTGTCTAACTTCTTAAAATAAATTTAGTCCTACAACATTAATATTTACCAAAAATACCATTAAATTAAATTTTCAAAAAATTTCATTAATCAAATTTAATCCTAAATAGGAATAAAAAATCACATCCCAAAAATCTTGTCCAAAATCTCCCAGCTGAAGTCGACCTCCTTCTCCGGCAATCTCCTCCACTTTCTTCGTTTTCGATCTCATCATTCTATTAAATTGATAAATTTATCAATTTAAAATTCGAGAAAAATTTCTCATTCCATTAAACTGATAGAATTATTAGTTTAAAATTTTAAAAAAAGTTTCTCATTCCATTAAACTGAGAAATTCTTCTAGAGAATTTTTTTTGAGAAAATTAAAGTGATAAATTTATTAGTTAAATCGAAGTTATAAATTTATCAATTAAAGTGGTAAATTTCTCACGGCAATATGGAGACGCAGGTGATAGTGGAGTGATAAATTTATCAATTAAAGTAATAAATTTCTCATAACAATCAGGACACCGGTGATGGAGGAGTCAAGATCTAGAGAGAGGAGCGGCGGTGGTTGAGAAATCCAAATTTGGAGGAGGAAGGAGCGGCGGTAACGGGAGAGTCTAAACTTGGAGGGAAGAGTGGTGGCAAAGGAGCGGCGGCAGCGAGATTTTGAGTTGGTGGCGGCAATGGAAGACGACGAAGCGGCGTTCGGATTGAAATTCGTATTTGTGCGGCGTTTATATTGGCAAAGGAGCAGTGGTGGCGACGGAGGACGACAGAGGAAAAAAAGTGGTTGGTGATTGGATAGAGGAGGAGAAGAAGGGGCGATGGCGATGGCTAAGGGTGGCGGTGCAAGATAAAGAAAGTTGGTACTATTAGGTTTCATACTAGTTTTTCACTTTAAATTTGCTGAGTTTCATGTCAATAATTAATTACTACAATAATAAAATTCTCATACTAGGCAAATTCAAAATTTAAAGTTTTCATGCCAAAATCTTATTGTCCATAATTGTAAATTCAATAAATTTGATAAAAAGTAAGGTAAAATCTGTTAAATAGGGACAAATCAATCATAAAAAATTATCCTAATTTATTATGAGACTAAAATTAGTGAAAAAAAGAACTCTAATAGAATTAAAACTCTTACGAGATCTAAAAAAAATTAATTCTCAAATTTTTCGCATATTAACTTATTTCGTGGAATAGATTAATGTGTTTAGCGTAAGTAAATAACCATATTTTGTTCTCATTAGCATATAAAATGCAGGTCATGAAATAAAAAGTAAATAAATATCAGAATAGTCAATTTTTTATTTATTTATTGGTCAATTTGTTGAGAGTGCAATGCTTTTTCTAGAAGCTTATTATGCAACATTTACCTACAAACAGTTTCCAATAAAAAAATTATTACAACCACCCTCTCCACCCCTCCCCTAGCCTTATAAATCTTAACAGACCGTTTGATTATCAATAAAAAAAATAATTATATTTTCTTATTTTACATATATTATAAAAAAAAAATAATCACAATTTCTCTCATTTTGTTTAGATGAACTGAAGAGAAAGAAAAATTAATTTCTCTCCGGTACTCTTGTTTGCATAGATTTCATAAAAAAAAAAAAAAGTACTAGTTATTTTATAAAAATAACTTTATTTTTACAATTATTTTTTTTTATTTCTTTTATTTTTAGATGGTTAATTTAGATATTATAAAAAATAGCTAATCAATTTAATTTTTTTATCTCCAAATTTTTTTAATTTGGAGAGATTTAAAAACTAAGTATGAGAGGATAATATTTCCTTTCAATTTCTCTCAAATTTTTTTTTTTTTTAATAAACTAAACAAATAATTAAAAAAAAAAAGAATTCAATTTTCTTTTTTTTCTCTCTAAATTACCCAAACCAAACGGAGTAAAAGAAAACTCATCACCTTAGTTTTTTTTATTATTTAAAATAAGAACTTCATAGCTACCATCGTAGTTTGATATCACCTTAAAAATCAAGAAAACTATTAAGTTTTCGTTTGACAATCGGATTTAAAGTTAGACTTATTATTTTTTTAACTTTAAATTAAAATTATTAAAATTTTATTTAGTTAAAAAGAAACTTTAGGTCACAAACAAACGTTATAATTGGATAATTAGATTTTTTGTAACTTTAAACAAAAAGACAATCAAAACCAAATGATTCCTTAGACTAAGCGTGTGTGTGGCCTAGCTTTTTTAGGTTTTTTGACTTTTTAATTTTTTTTATAAAAAAATATAAAAAAATATGAAAAAAGATAATTAATTACAATATGAGACTAAATAAATAAACTTTTTAAGAAATTTTTAAGCAATTTATTTTTTAAAAAAAAAAACTAAACTAAACCAAACAGAGGCTAATTTGTCCAAAATATTTGAGATTTTGAGTATTCATGATCATCATAGACTTTAAGAAAGGGTAGTTCTCGTTTGAAATTTCGATTGTTACTATAATGAATTAATTGTTACATGTCATGATCGCGACTCCAATTATTAAAATTAGTTTGCTGTAAAGTGTGAGGATAAAATTGCGCTTACCTAGGATTTGTTTGGCAATTCGGTTTTAATTTTTTTGTTTTTTACTTTTTGACTTTAGATTAAATAAACAAATTTTTTTTTAATTTGGGCTTAAAACTTTTTGTTTAAAGTTACGAAAAAGTTAACTATAAAACCACAAATTTTGCTTTCTGCACGGTTGCTTAAAACTATATTTTAACAAAATAATTTTTTGCACCCGTTTTGTTTAAAGTTAAAAAGGCGAAAAATTTAATTTTAAGACAGATTACCAAATGAAAGAAGTTAATTTGGTAAGGTGGCTTTAAGCATTTTAGTGCGGAAATAAAAGTAATTTTTTGACTATTAATTTTTTTGAGATTTAAATTATTAAAGACTAAAAAATAACTTTAAATAAAAAACCAAACGAGGCCTAATATCTCTTTCGAATATGTTATAGTCACATTTTTTTTACATTAATGTGATATTCTTTAAAAGGATAAGAGCGTAAGAAATGAGCTATTATTGGGTGATTTAAGATAAGTCAGATCGTGACCTCAAAAAGTTTTGGTAAAAGAGACAAATAAGGCCTCGTTTGGCAATATGACTTTAAGTTAAATTTTTTTATTTAAAGTCATTTTAAACTTCAAAAGCCAAAAATTCGTTTGTGAGAAGAATATGATGATTTTAAGTCAAATGCTTAAAACGATTTTAAGGTAAAAGGTAAAATTTTTTTGTTAAAATTGTTATAATTTTTAAAAATTTATTTTTAAATAAGTTTATATTCAATATAAATCTTGTTTGATAGATTTTGACGAGTAAATTTTAAAAATATAATTTTTATAAAAAAAAATAACTGTGTATAAAAAAAGTTATAATATTTTTAAAAAAATATAAAATAAATTATGTAAAAAGCAAAAAGACTGAAAGCCTTTTAGTTAAAAAATAAGATTTTCTAATTTTTTAACTTTAAATAAAAAACAAAAAACCTTATTACCTTAAAACCAATTTAAAACCAGTTGCCAAACAGACGTTGTTACCTTGTACACAGCATTTTCCATTGGAGCTAATTACGAAGCGACTTATTCACCTCTTTCTTAATAAAAATATTACAAACCCAAAACAAAATTTTAAAACAATTACATAAAATAATTTTCGTTATTCATATGTATATAGAATCTATTTATGAATTCCATATACATAAATTACTATACTTTTTAGATTAAGAGCGGTTTGTCTCTAGTTCTGTAATAGATTAGATCAGTTTAATTTAATTTATTCTAAATTTAAAATAAATTTATTTTTTTAATATGAACTATTTATTTTATTATTTCGAGTGTGTTGAGCAAATAAAGAGCAGACTTGGATATGAACGGAATAGAATCTCTCTACTCTCATTTGTTCTGTAACTCATTTTACTGTATGGAGAGATTAGAGAGTATTATTATTACTGATTTCTTAGTTGGGTTCACGTGGCAGCCAGGTTGCTCTTTTCGTCGTTACCCAACGAAAGAGCTCAAACGCCAAAAAAAAAAAACACAACCAAAACCCCCAAAGGAGGGAAGTGGGACCGTGCTGCAGTGCTGCGTTTTGTTTTGGGTATTTGATAAATATATTTTTATGATCGAATTCATTAATTACGTAGAACTCGTCGAGTCTGTTTAGTATATAAAATTTAAAATTCATCCGATACCTGTAGCTAAGTGATTAAATAAGATCTCATAATATTATTTTATACATAAATAAATAAATAAAAATTATAATTTTTAAAAATATTGTTAAACAAATATTACACAATTACTAAACTATAAGTATCAAATGAATTTAATATTTTTTATGTTTATTAAAATGGACAAATTCTATGTCGTAAACAGATTCAATTATAAAAACACGGCAGTACTGCCTATGGCACCGGGGTCCCAAAAGGAGCAGGTACACGCTGCTACTACACTATCTTTACTCTCAAAATATGCAGCAATGTTACATATAATGCACAAAGCATTATATATTTTATTATAAATATATATGTCCCTGTTTATACTAAAATTTGAAAACTTTTGCTTATTTTTGCCTTTTTATTTTTTTAAAATATCTTTTGGCTAATTTTTATTTTACTTTTATGAATTACTTTGATGAGATGAGTAAAAAAATTGAAACTGTAAATTGACCAAAAAAATAAAAAAGATTTACTAAAAATGTAATTAAGTAACATGAAATTTGATTTATTAATGCCTTTTTTAAACTTTTTTGTAATATTATGATCAAATATTTTTATTTTATAAATTTGTCTCTAAATAAAAAATAAAATAATTTAACTAAATAATGAAAAAAACTTAATAAAAATAAATAAAATAAAATAAAATAAAATAAATAATTATCTCAAACGAAATTAATGCATTGTCAGTCCTATTAATTTTATTTATCAATATAACACTATTACATACTTGTTGATGAGAGTTGAATAGAGCTTGGGCCAAATTCACCATGGTCCAATAGGCCTAGGGCAAGAATCCGTGGTGAGTGAATTAGTTGAGAAAAATTCTAAAATTGGCAGCAATGTTTATAACGAGCCGGGTTAAATATGAGTGGTCGAGCTGATATAATTACTGATGATAGCGTGACCGAGCTCTCAACATTAACGAGAGTAACTTAGCAAAATTGATAACATTAATGAAGATTAAATTGAGTTTGTACATTTAATGCAAATAACCCAAGCTCGCAAGGAGGTTGCATTAAACTGGACCTCACCTACCCACTCAATAAACCTTTACGGTTTGACCGATACATTTATGCATATACACTTATTGAAAATCTTGAGAAGGAAAAATAAGAGAAACAGGGGGAAATTAAGAAGACGATTACTAGGACCAACTCAGTACTCACCTCTACTTAAAAATCAACCAACCCAACCACCAAAACAAACAAAAACAAAAACAAACAAAAGCAAACCCATCTGTCTCCTTAATTTCTATTCACCCTCAAGTCCTGACATTAACTTCAATCGAAGAAAGGGCAAAATAAAGAAAAAGAAAGAAAAAAAAGGGAGAAAAAAAATGTGCTATGTGGGTAAAGCAACGAAGATCTTCATCTTTATAGTCACAGCGCTGGTGGTCACCGGTCTTGTCTTGGGATTTGGCTTCTTTCGGCACGGCATTCACGACCCCCGCCGATGCTCCGGCGACTCCTGCAACCGTTTCCCGGTGGTTTTCCCCAATCCTACTCCTACTCCTCCTACCCCCACCCCCACCCCCACCACCAGCCTCATCCCTAACCCAAATCCGCCTTCCAACCCCACCACGCCACCGTCTCCACCTCCACCTCCACCACCTCCGCCTACCCCAACCTCCAGCTCAACCCTCATTCTACCTCCACCCCCATCTCAGCCTCCGCCTTCGATTCCTCCGCCGGTTATTGTTACGGCGGCTCCTCCGCCGACTTTCACTCCTCCCAGCCCTGTGGTCACTCCAGGTCCAACGCAGCCTCAATTACTTTGACAGGTAGAGTTATACCTAGTCCAAAGTCCCTTTCTTTCTTTCTTTCTCTTTCTTTCTTTCTTTCTTTTTTTTTTCACTTTTCTCTGTAAGTTTCACCTTCTCTCTTTCTCTCTATATGATATTTTTTGAATAATTCTTTGACGGGTTTGAACAAATTAGGTTTGGAGGTGTTTGTTCATTGTTCAACAATGGCGGATTTTTATTAATTTTCTTATAAAATTGTTGTCCCTCCTCAAGTGCAGTGACAGTTAATTAGAAATGACTTTGTCGTTACTTTCTATGTCAGATGTCCGATCTAGACTCAATTTGTTTGACCACATTATTGTTTCCTCAAAAGAACAGAGTGATTTCCGGTGAATGTGCAATCAAATTCTTTTTCTCCATGTGTGTTCTTTCATGTTTAATGTAAGCCGCAGACACAAGATGATGGCGGATCCTATTTTCCATTTACTGAGAGAAAAAGCACATTTTCCTTTTTTTTTTCCCTCGAAACTAACAGGTTCCAGAGCTACGTACAGCAAATAATTATTTAATGTTCTTAAAAAAATATTTTATCCAAATTATTAAATAACTCAATTTTATATATTGAATAAAATAATAATAAAAAAATAATAAATTTTACTAAACACGTTAATAAATATAAAATTAAAATACTATCTAAACTTATTTTAAAAATATTAAATATTTGTTCGAATAAAGCTTCTCAAGATTAATATTCTTGGAATACGGCTTCATGACCCAATTTTATGAGTTTACGGGATCCGTAATCATAATTACTGCCATTTTTTAGGGCTTATAAAGATCATGCAAGTAAAAATTGATAGAATTTTATTAATATAGACGAGCTGTTTGGCAAAATTACTCTTAATAATTTATAGATTATAATTTATAATAGAAATTATAAATATTTAGTAAAAAATTTAATTTATAATTAAAATAAAAAAATAATTATAAATTATAACAAAAGTTACGAATACTTAAAAAAAATTATAATTTATAATTAAAATTAATAACAAAAAAATTAAAAATTAGTAAAAGTACATTTCTAAACTCCAAGATATTCAACAACGACATTTAAATTGTTTATCATTTTCAAATAAAATATGTTGCGCTCATATTTATCCATCGTTAGCCAGTTAAATTGATTTTTTGTTTCAAAATAATCTGTTTTGAAAGACTTGCTATGAATGATTCAGATTATAATTGCGAACTCATCCTGAACTTACAAGATAGTGTCCCTCGGAAGAATAACTTGTTTGAGTTAATTTATAATTTAGAGTTGGTTTGACAACGATTTTAAGTCGATTTTTTTTATTTTAAATTATTTTAATTTAAAAAAAATAAAAAGTTCGTTTGGTTTGAAAAATAGTAAATTTTAAGCCATAAAAAAAGTCAAATAAGCTCAATATGAAATTTTATGATTGTCCTTCAATTTAAATAAGTAGGGGTATAATTATCTAGTTAGAATTTATTTAATTTTATATGTAAAAAGATAAAATAAAAAATTATAATTATGAGAAATATCAAAAAATCTAAAAACAAATAGGCTAAAAGTTAGAAATTAAAAAATAAAATTTGTTGACTTTTCAAGTTTTAAGTCAAAAGCCAAAATACCATCTTAAAACCGGTATCCAAACAAAGGCAATATTTGGGTTAAATACATTGTTAACATTTTAGGCACCGGTTGGCAATTAGGTTTTTTTGACTTTTTAGTTAAAATTTCAAAAAAATCAACTTTATTTGTTTGGTAAAAAAGTTAAAAAAGTTAAAAAATTAAAAAGTAAAATCAGAATACAAATTTTAAGAATATTTAAATTAAACTTTCACTACTTTTAAAATATAATAATACCACTTATTCGTAACTTATTTATTACTACTACCAATTACATATAATTGTTAATATCAAATATGTATAAAAAAGTAAAATTGTCAAGTTTGAATAAAAAATAAAAAAGTTAACTTTTTACTCAAACAATAAATTTCAAAAAAATTAGCATAAAAGCTAAGTTATCAAATAATTTACTTTGAACTCAATTTAATTTTTTAACTAAAAATATAAAAAAATAAAAAAATTAACTTTTAAATTAGTTATCAATCAGCCATGCATCATAGTCTTGGTGGTGTAAATATTGTAAAGTCAAATTGAAATATAAAATAGTGTTTGTGTCTTGAAAAGTACTAAATATATTAGAGCTTTCGGTTATTACAGACGATTACTTTTTAAATATTTATGTGTTAAAATATATATATATATATATATATATATGTTTTATTTTTTTAATAAAAAATAAAAAAAACATAGGATCCGTTTGGTAGTAGTTTTCTAAAAAATTCTCACTTTTTAGTTTTTAAAAAATTGAAAAATACGTTTGGTAAGCATTTTCGAAACATTGTTTTATAAAAAAAATGAGTCAATACGGGAGTCTAATTAAAAAAAACGAGAAGGATAAAAAGTTGTTTTGAAAAATTTTTAATTTTTTTTTAACTTGTTGCTTTCGAACACTACCCACCTTGAGCACTTGTCGTTGTCTATCGTCGTTAAACTAAACTTTTTGATTGGATATTTTGTTAAAGGTGATCCTTTTCTCATTCATTAGGAAATTTTTATCTTTAGTCTTAACATGTTCTCTTGATTAGATATAAAAAAACACATATTTCATAGATCAAAATATTTGTATTATCTCATAAAAATCATCTACTTGATGATCGAAAGACTGGATTAAGATAATTTAAGTTTTAAATATTGATACGTGAGTTAAAAGAGAAATAGTTATCATTTGATAAGTATCAATAGAGTTGAACGGTTGAAACATTAACTGCAAAGTATAATAATATGTGACGATCTTGTATCACATTAATTAAAATAAAGAGTTTTTCATGGATTTATAAATCACTTAAAACACTTCCATTATAAGTTAATTTTCAAAACTGAGTTGCATCAAAAGATTTTGTAACATTTTTGAATTCGGCACTTGAATTAGACATGGCCGTAATCCTTCAACCTAAGCAAAGGGATTGAGCATTCTTAGGCACAATGTCTTAATAATGCCATTTGGTAACGTTCATATTTTTTATTTTTTAATTTTTTTATAAATTGTAAATTAAAATATTTTTGGTGTAATATTTTTATTTTGAAAAAATTGTAAACAGTTTTTAAAATTTATAAAATTTTAAAAAATAGAAAAAATATATTTTTTCTTATTTTGTAAATAAGTTTTGATTAGATTCATTCATAATATCAAACTACTAATTTTCAAACATTTATGTTATCAAATATGTTTTTATTTTTATTTTTTTATAAAAATAAACAAATATATATATTTTATTTTTTATAAACAAAATAAAAAACTGTAAATGTTATCAAATGGCCATTGAATTGAGTATCCTCTTTGAGTGATAACTTTTCTTTATGAATTATTATTAAGACACCGATTGGGATAGTTCTTTTGTGAAATTTTTTAGTGGTATTTTTTAAAATTCTTTTATTTTTTTGGTTTAAATTCTTTATGTTGTTTTGATTCGTCATGATAAAACGAATCAAAAAGTATAATCATTTTAATTAGAGTTGAAAAAAATTTACTAAAAATAAAAAAAAAATCTCAAAAAATTATTTTTTGTCTCATATGATTTAAAAAAAAAATTCATCATTTTTTCTATCTTTTTAGTTTTTCGTAACAATAGAAATCTATGAAGTATAGTTGTTTGAATTAATATAAAAAAATTTACTAAAATTATATAAAAGAAAACTATCATACATCGTTCCTACGAAGGAATCAAGTCTTGATTGTAGTAGACATTTGGGTCATATTAAGTGGGCCCAAGCTATGGTAGATAATTCTTCGTTTGATTAACAAGAGATAAATTACTATATATAAAATATTATTAAATATATAAATAGATATTTAATGTGAATTATATAATTTTGAATATATATTATTAAGTATTAACATATAACTTATTTGTTTATAAGTAGATATGAGTAAATAATGTGTATAAATTTATAGGCATAAAAATAAATTTTCGTATTTATCCTCAATGGCATATAATATATATTTTCAAAACTTAACATCACAATTTTTTTAAACACAAACGACCATTCAACTCTTACATTGTTGGGATCACCTAAATATTTTATTTTGCTTTATTTTTTAACTATTAAAAAATTGTATATTTTAAATATATTCCTTTAAAAAAAACTGCCTGAATACATAAAATGTAGCACAATCAATTAAAATGTTGCAATTTAATTATCCATGCCATACCCAATCCTTGGCTGCTTAAACATCACTTTCCCATCACAAACTCAAGAAAATTAGAAGAAATCTATAAAAAAAAAGACAGACTTTTGATGGGAGAGGATATACAATACCTCTCTCACCCCCTTTAATACATTTCCCATCATATAATATCTATTTCGAATATCATATATGAACCATTGTGTTTTTCAAAGGTGTGATATTTAAATTCAAATAATATAATATCTAATTCCATATGGTTCATATCCTACAAACAAACTAACCGTTAAGAATAACTAATGAGCCCATTACGTTTTCTCACTCTCGAATTCTACGTCTATTTTTGAAAAGTTTAAAAATTTTAATTTTTAAAAGATTTAAATTTTAAAAAAATAAAAAAATAACAGGTTTGATTGTTTGGAATAATCTTTTTAGAGAAGTTTTTTTCTTTTCGGTTTTTTTGTCAAAATATTAAACCCTTTTCTTGTTTCTTTTTTTTTATTTTTAATTTTAAAATTGTACCATTGAGTGAAATTAAAAAATTAAAAAATTTAATAAAAATAATAAAGTAAACTAATGACAAAATAAATAACGTAAAATTTAACTTATTAGTTTATTTAACTTAATTTTATGTTATATTTTATATTAATATTCAATAATATAATTCTAGTTACCGCTTTTAATATTAAGTAATTTATTATATTTTATATTAATATTAACATTAATATTAAGAAATTTAACTTATAAACTTATTAGTTCTAATTTATTTAATTCAAGAATTAAATTTGAAAAATTAAAAAAATTAATAAAAAATGTTAAAATAAATAACAAAAAATTTAACTTATTAGCTTATTTAAGTTAATTTTAAAATAAATTAACTTAGTAGCTAATATAAAAAAAACTAAAATGTATTTATTAATTTTTTAGTACAAGGGTAATATTAAAAATTCATAAATTTAATACAACCCCACATTATTTAATCATATCCAAATCAAATAAAAAAAAATTAATTCACCTCATTACGAATTTTATCCCATCTTATTCTTAATTCCACGTCACCATTAATTCTGCTCAATCTACAACGATTATCAAACGATGCATAAGAGTATAGTTAACTTTTTAATCGAGAGTTTTATATCTATTTTAATTCAAAGAATTGTAAAAACAATTTATTTAGGCTGTGTGTACACTTTTTTTTTCCTTAAAAAAATTAAAAAGCTCAGTTATCATGTTAGAGAAACTAAAAGATATAGTTTAAATAGATTTTTGGTTTTAAAAAAATATTATCATTTTAGATGGTCCAAACATAGCCTAAATAAATTCTATTTTCTAATGTATTTATTAAATTTTTAGAAACAATTTTATTTCTTATATAAAAAATTATATCAAAGTATTTGACACAATTTTTATTTTTTATATTTCAATGAAGAATAACTTTAAAAAACTCAAAAATAATTTTCAAAATTTTAAATTATTTTATTATAATTAACTTTTACCATAATTCAATTTCACCTAGCATTCACCTTCTCAACAATTGAGCCCACATGTGGGCCATACAATTTCCATGATCTCATCAATTAAAGCAAATGAGATTGTGGGAACCATCAACTTTCAATTTTTCAAGATTGAAAAAAACATCACCACACACCCTATTTTTAAGGGGTATTATATTTATTTTATAAATTTAACCACTTAGATTCATAATTAAAATATAAAAAATTTTAAATTAGTAATTATAAAGATTTATAAATTTAATTATAGAAATTTATTTAAAAAATTACATAATTCATAATTTATAATTTTTATTGAATATTTTAAATATTTTGTAATTTTAACTATAAATATTTATAATTTTAATCACAAAATTTTACAAGCACATGCCATAATCCTAAAAGATAGGTGTATTGAAACTTTTCTCTTGTCCGCAAGTCAACTTATTTGGTAGATTCTTTTAATCGAAAAATCCATTTCAACAAAATTAGCACCCAATGAGACTCTCACGCCGTCCTTTTGTACGAGAAATCTATACTTATGGCTTTGGACAAATGTTACTTATTAATTTATTAATTTATTAATTTATTTTTATTTTAAAATTTATAAAATTTAATTTATTGACTTATTTTAATTTATTTTAATTTATTTATTATTTTTTTTAATATTTTAATTAATTTTTTTTACTTTTTCGACTCGTCTCAATGAGAATAGTCTAAAGAGTATAATAATTTGACTAAATAGTTGTTAGTGGTAATAAATAAGTAATGAATAAAGAGTATTATTATATTTTAAAAGTAGTAAAAACTTGAATAAAATATTTTAAAAATTTATGTTTTAATTTGATTTTTTAACTTTTCAGCTTGATTTTTTTGACTAACTTTTTGGCATTTTTAGCCAAAAAGTTAATATTGCCAATTAGAGCCTTAGAGTTACTCGGGATAATCCGTACCTAAAGTTCTTTTACTATTTTTTTAAAAATTGTTCATATATTTTAATATTTAATTTCAAATTTTATTTTTAAAAAAATAATTTATATAATAAAAATAATAGAAAGAATTCTAATCTCAATCAACATCGATATTAATAAAGCGAAAAAAATTATTATGCAAAACAACAAACTAATTAAAACAACAAGAGTACTGGAAAAAATTTAAATACCACAATCGGAAAAAAAATCGTTCTTTGTTATCATTCCATAATTATGCAAATTATTTTTTTCTCCGACCCGAAATGAATGAACTATTTTTTTTATACACATGCAATCGAATTTATTAATTGCTCCAAACTCTGACTACCGTTAAATTACGATATAAAAGTCACATTAAGTCTGTTAACTTGTATAGATATATAATTTTAATAATTTAAGAATTAAAATAACAATAATTTAATAATTAATTAATTAATCAATTTTAAGATATTCAAATAAAATATAATTTTATTAATTTATTAATTTGTAAAGGTAAAAAAATAAAAAAAATAGTCAAAGTAAAAATAAAAATTGTTTCATTTTAATAGTTAAATTTTTTTAACCTTTCTATTAATATCGAATCAAAAGTTGTATCATGATATATAGATATATCCAAAATTAAGAATCTACGAGTAGAATAAAAAGTGATATCAATAATTTAATAATTAGTTAATTAACCAACTTTAAGGTACTCAATTAAAAATCTAATTTTATTATTATTATTTTTAAATTTATGGTTGTAAAAAAATAGAAAAAAATAACAAAAGTAAATAACTATATTATTATTTGATTGAATTTGTAATAGGGAAAGTAATAAAAATAAATATATTTTGTTTACTTTTTTTACAAAAATAAACATGAAAGAGGAGAGTGAACAAAATAAAAAATCAAGATTGTTTCATTTTAAGACTTAGATTTTTGGCACTTACATAAATATCAATCAAATAGTTTTATTTTGTTATATAGATATTAAATTTTACAAATTTAAAAGTGGGATAAAATGTAATATAAACAATTTAATAATTAGTTACTTATCCAATTTTAAGGAACTTGATTAAAAATATAATTTTATTAAGTTTTTAATTTGAGGATGTTAAAAAATTAAAAAAATAACAAAAATAAAAGCTATATTATTTTTTATGGGATTAGTAAAAGGAAAAATAAAAATAATTAATATTATTTTTATATTTTACAAAAAGAAGCCTGAAAGAGAATAGAGAACAAAATATAAGGCTAATATTATTTAATTTCAATGATTAAATTTTTAATTCTTCTACAAATATCGCATAAAAAATTCTATATTATCATATAAATTTTTTAAAAGTTATAGTTACGGCCTCTATTTCGGTTAAATTTGAAAACTTTTACTAGATTTTGTGTTTTTTGAACTTCATCCATGATTAAATTTTTTTATTTTTTAAAATAATTTCAATGAGTTAAACTGAAAAAATAAGATTTATTTATCAATAGATAAAATAACACTAAAAACAAAAATAAGTAATATAAAATTTAATTTATTTATTTTATCTTTTTAAATTTTTTTAATATTTTGATTAAAACTTTTTAGCTTTTAGGATTATCTCAATAATTTAATTCAACAATAAAAAAAATTTACAAAAAAAAAAAAAACTGAAATTATTCCAAAAACGGAGTTTATGTAAATATGACATATCCAAACGGTGCTTAACAGCCGAAATTCCCGCAAAAGCGCTTACTTTTGGTGATGGTGACGACATGTACCGTTTCACTCACACTGCTGCCCTCACTTCCATTCCCTCGCATCCAAAACCCAACCTCCAATTTCAGTTTTCTTTTCCGCCAAACAGAGATAACCGTACACACTTTCCGAAAAAGACAAACGGTATTCCATGGAAATTGATTCTGCGGAGAATTCGAATTGGCTGATCGATTATGGCATAATGGAAGACATATCCGCCGTCCCCGGCGGAGACTTCACGGCGGCGCCTCCGGCAATCACATGCTTCAGCTGGCCGTCGCAGGGCTTCAACACTTGCTCTAATGTAAGGTGGGTCTTTTCTTCCCCCTCTTGGGTTTTCTCTTAATCCTCCGTTTGACAACCTAGAAAAGTTAGGGAAACGGAAAAAAATACGGGAAAATAGTAGCTGAGAGTAGGCTAATTTTAATGGGATTGTCACTTTTTTTTTTCTTTCTTTTCATCCAAGTAAAATTCTAAATTTTCATTTCTCACGAATTCTAGCTTAGGCACCGTTTGTGATCACTAGAAAAATTAATTGTTTTTTTAAAAAACTCAACTTTTAAGCTTGGTCATTTGAAATAATAAATTTACACGGTTTTCAAAATAACTAAAAAATAGTTTTTTTTTAGCATTTACTTTTTTTAAAATTATCTTAAACACTTTTAAAAAATAAAAATAAAAATAAATTAAATCTCATAAAAATCAAGTTTAAAAAGCTATCCCAAACATAGGCTTATTGTACATTTTCTTTCTTTTCATCAATTATTTGATGAGTCCACAACATTCAAGATTTTGTTCCTTGTGGGTTTGAGCCAAACTTTGAGCCCAATTGACCAATAGCTAGTTTTTGTTAGACTCTGTAGTTTTAGAAAGTTTGGAGTTGAAATCTTCTACTAAAATATTCACTAAAGATGTTGCATTCTTGAATGTATAAGAAATCTACAATTACAGCAAGTATTTGTTTTCCATTTTTAGTTAATCTCCAGCAATTGAATGAACATGATGTTCATTCAATTGAAAATTCTTCCAGTCAAGGTATTGGACATAAACAATAATCCATTTAATTATATTTGCTTGGAATCCTCTTGTGTATAATTTGTGAGAAGGTTGATAACTGATCATTTTAGTTTGAGTTGGTCAAACATCAAGATATCACTAGCTTCATTCACCGCTGGAATTTGAGATTGAATTCCTTTTGATGTGGGTGCAGATGTGAGTTTCGTTTCTTTGTAGTCCACTGTGATCTATTATTGGATAAGTCATAAAAGGCGTAAGCAGTCACTGATCAATGCCTAGCCTATCTACTGAGATTATGCAGAGTTTTAGAAAGATTGGAGGTCATAAAAAGAATTTTGCAGAATCTTGTTGGAGTGTTCTTTTTTTTTTTTAATCGTTTTACCTCTTTGGAGATTATGCAATATTTATTGGTTGGGGACTAAGCCGATCTAGATTCAATGTTTCTCCTTTATTGTGCCAAATACATAGATTCTGTGAATCTAGGGAAAAGGGGTCTTGGATTTTTAGTTTGTAAATCATGGTTTGAAATTGGGAGATTAATTCCCCGTAAGGTTGTGTTTAGATCATGGATTGGTGGAGGATTTATGGTGGGTAAATAAATTATATATGGAAAAGAAAAAAAACAAGATAATGAAGTATGAGGCTAATTTTATTTCTTTGGTTTCCGTATTATTTTCCTTCCCCCTTGGTAAATTCCTGTACAAATCTACAATCCAAACACAACTTAATTATGTAACAAATGGTTTGGAGTCTGGACGGGTCAACTTTCTTCGAATATAGTTGTGTTGTATTCATTCCCTTTCACCTGATTGAAGATTCTTGGAATTATCTAAAGCAACTTGTATGTTCCAATTTCATTTTGTTGCTTTGATCATCCAGTTCTTAGGTGCCTTTAGGTGTATCACAATTCATGAGTGCTTGAGTATTCATCAAATCAGTGGAGGAGACGGAAGGCATATTTTTGTTAAAAAAGTCAGCTCCAATGGAATTGTGTATTAATGACCAGATAACAAGCTTTATTAATAAATGCTTGAATAGGTATTGCTTACTAGAAACTTCATGCGACTCGAGAAGGGACGGCTATAATTATCTCATGTTATAGTTTTGTCTTCCTGCAGGCTTGATTCTTATCCAAGGAAATCATGAATATTTTGTTTTCTTTTTAGTTGAGGTTGTTGATGTCTTGATGGTTGCTCTTTTACCAGTGTGGAAGTTGATTGCTCGTTTGAGGATTCAGAAAGCCTCAAGGAAAATGGCTTGCGGAAAAGGTAAAAGTTTGTTCTCTTATTTTCTCACCTTCTGCTAGTGTGGGCAACAGAAGTCAGTCCTGTTGCTCTGTTTTACTTGGACAACTATTTGCGGTTAATGATTTCTGGTTAGGAATTTTCTTTCTTTCTAATTTGACATACTATTTCTTTGTTGTCTTATATAGTAGAGTTTTCTAGTTTCCCCAAAGATTCCTTGGGGAAGTTATATTCTCTTTGGAAACTAGAGGTCCCTATGGTGCAACCCTGCTCATGCGAAAGCCACCCAAAGAGGGAAAAACAGTGATACTAAACAATTAGCGTGTTGATGGATTTAATTATAGCGTGGACATAAATTGAAACGCAATCTTTAGTTTGGTGGGATGGGGTGATGGTAATACATACAACCGTGGAAATGTAGTTAATATTGTTATAGCAGAAAATGAAAACAACCAACAAGAATTAAGCAATCACACACACGAAAATAGGATTTATATGATTCACCCAAAATTAGAGCTACATTCACAGAGTTACAGCGGTTTTCACTATGATAAGATGCGACACAAGTTACAAGAATACTAAACCCTAACTGAAACAACAAATATAAAAACCCACAACTGGATTAGAAAAAAAAAACGAGTCAAAAAAATTCATGGGCGCTCCAGTTCGGGCTTAACGGTCCTCACCTCCATTCCATGAACTAAGCTTCAGAAAAAATTCATTTTAATCCGCAATGCTTTTGAAACGGGTCGGGTCATAGGTCGACCTCCAAAATAATCAGGCTCCACTCGCCTAACAAACATAAGTTTATTTGCACTGCAATTTGCACTTATTACATAGGTCGGCTTCTAGATATAATTGCATAAAATGCAACAATAAGCAGCACTGTTCTCTTTCTATTTAGAGAGTTCTGGTGGCTGTATCATCATTGTGGTAGCAGACGGTAAGAGGAGAGGCAGGGGCCCAGATTCCACAAACTATTGAAGCTCTTTATACCCATGGGCCATGGGTGTTTTTGTACATAGGATATAGCATAATTAGTTCTCAGCTCCCCCCATTCAGCTAAAACTGGTCCCATTGATTTAAAAATACCCAATAGGTTAATAAAGATATATATGATATATCCTTATAGTTTGTTTTCTTTTTCAGATTTATTGAATGAAAAAGGTACAAAACAAAGTGTCATGTTTTGTTGGAACTTTAATAATAGGAGGTATTCAAGATATGATTGCATAACATGCAATTGTAAGTGACATTCTTGCTTTTAACCTATGCTACCTAGAACACAGATCGATTCGGAACGAGAAACGAAAACGGGAACGCGATCCACTATATGTTCTAAATTATGGTACGATAGAGGTAGACTTCTATAATTTTCAATATTAAAATATACTTATTTCAAGCGAATAATCATACCATTAGGCATAATATATTTTTTAAAATTATTTATGTAAAGTACACATCTCATGTAAAGTACATATCTGAAAACTATTATAATCAATTTCTTTTGCATTTTTTGTTTTGCTAAAGCTCCATTTGCTCTAAATTTTAGATTATTGCATTTGATTTTTTCTATAACAAAAGATGTTTAAGAAATAAATAGAAAAGACAGAGAATCGCTAAGGATCGCTAAATTTATCGTTTTGGAATAAAGGTATACTATATTTCAGAACATGCATTCTAAAACGTAATTTGCGAGGGAATGAGTGATTTCTGGTAACATTGCGTTTAACTATTTTTACATATCTAGCGACTGAAATATAAGATCATTGGGGGGCGATTTGGGGAGGACAGCAGCGATGGAGCCCCCAACCATAGAAGAAAATTCTTATACCAATATGTGTTATATGAGCATATGATATGGTATTGGTAGTTCCTTCGAAGTGGCAACCCATTCAATTTTACTGATATTGGGCGTAGTTCAAATGACAATGTTGAGAGGAATAAGGATTTTACAAGAAAGATAAATAAGAAATAAATCAATTAGAAAGAAGTTAGAAATGACATCAATTGATGATATGAAAAGCTGATTGAACTGTATGATCATGTGTTCCGCAGTCCACTTAACATGGTTGTAAAGATGAGTGATTTGATCTATATGAGGCCAATAAAAAGATGGAGGAAGGACAACAAGAACGTAGGTTGACGTGATAAGGAAGGGTATGACTATACTAAACTTAATTGGGGATATGATTTAGAATAGAACAAAGTGAAGGAAATAGATCCATATAGTTGATCTTTAGTAATTGGAATAAATACTTGTTGAATATTAGTAGAACATTTCTACTAATATATGATAAAATTGGAGAAAAACTAAAAGAGGAAGTATTAAAAAAAATGACTTAACCATAGTAAATTTGTTATTATCTTTCACCAGTCCACGTCTTAATGCATTCAATTCAGCATGCTCACGCCACCGCCCACATCCCCATCAAATCAGATCAGTGATGCTGAAACCGTTATGACAAATTGTTATAGTATAATATTGCCTAGCTCTGGTTGATGTTATAGCCTAATATTGCCTATCGGTGTGTTTGTGCTTGTATGTTTATCAAAGTCAACAATTGTAGGTGGGTAATCGACTACAAACTTAAATTTAAAATAATAAATACATAAATAATTATGGGACAAGCTATTAGGGCAGATAGCTTGAGCTACTCGTAACAAGTAATTGAACCGCATGGGTACACTCGACCTACTCGGGTACATCCGAGCAACTCGAGTACGGTCGCACTGCTTGGGCACATTGATATCTCGGGTGGTCGAGCTACTTGTCACCCATCTCGTGGTCGAGCCACTTATCACCCTTCTCGAGCGAGTGGTTCAACCTACATGATATCTCGGGTCGTTCGGGTACAGATCTCCATTTTTTGCTTCCAGAAATTATTTCTTAACTACATGATTTGAACAATACATCCACTCGAGTCATTCATGGCCCGAGCTACTAACCCCTCTAGTAGCTCGAGTACAATACTTTTACTCAATTCGAGTCACTCATGACCCGAACAACTCGCCTCTTAGTAGCTCGGGTACTCTTTCAGTTAACCGTGTCGCCTACTGTAACTCACGTACTCGGGTGATGGCACTAACTACTCATTCCACTGGTGACTTGAATATGAACTACGATGAGGGTTAAGTATTTGAATCATAGATTCTTTGACCTGAACCAACCAATAAAGCAGATGCAGGTTGGAAGGCCCAAAAGCTCGCCAACTCGAGTTACTCTCGAGTGGTCCAATTTTACTCCATCAGTCAATCAGACCTATAACTCCGGGTTACTCAAGTTACAAGAAGACTCAGACTTGATGAACTTGGATCCGAGCTGCTGGGACCCCATACAACTCGGCCAACTAATATCGCTGCTCATCGTGTAGAGGCAGAAGACATTCCATAGCACAGACTATGAGCCGTAGCCCTAACTACGACAGTAACTCTGACTACTTGCCATGGCACAGACTATGAAGACAGCACCGACTGTATTTTTACCATGGCACAGACCATGAAGACAGCACATAC
This sequence comes from Heliamphora exappendiculata, assembly GCA_034768845.1. Classification (NCBI taxonomy): domain Eukaryota; kingdom Viridiplantae; phylum Streptophyta; class Magnoliopsida; order Ericales; family Sarraceniaceae; genus Heliamphora; species Heliamphora exappendiculata. Next base: position 1,480 of record JAOTRH010450269.1, on the reverse strand, counting down.
TGTATTATTACCATGACACGAGTCGTGAAGACAGCACAGACTATAATGTAGCTCTGACTACCAAATCCTGATAACATAGCACCGACTATGTGGCTCAGCACAGACTGAACAACCAAGATATAGTACAAACTGTATGATTATAGATTCCTCTGAGAATCGAAAGACCGTCCCAGAGACAATGAAAACAATGGCAGTACAACCCTACACAGGACGTTGGGAGACATATGGTTTGGTGGCTAAGGAAAAGGCCTTGTCGAGCTAAGGGACCCTTTCACTCGAGTCATTCGGGTGACCCCGATTCACTCGACCCGAGTGGGTCGGGTCGCTGAGCCCGAATGGGTCGAGTGACTCACGAGACGTCTGGTGGCCGACCTAGTTGAGTTGGAATAGAACACTACTTGGTCGATTATCGGGATAGAATCTCTTGATTCCCCGAAGATCACTTTTCATGATCCGATTAGATCTCTTGAAGAGTCCTATCCGAATCCTAGCATTGCTCCTCTGAGTGCTATAAATAGGATGGATAGTCATGCTTTTGGATCAATCATATTTTGATAGCTGAATACGTTCGTACTGCCGATATTCCAAACTCAGCTAGCCTTCTCCTTCACCCAACCTCGTCTCTCTTCGTTTTGTGTTTTCTGATCACTTCGCATATTTCATCTCTCTAGTTATTCATTGTTTATTCATTATTAAAAAACCCTACAACAATAATTTTTAAGTTTTTGTTTTCGATAAGTGGTCACTAGTTTCTGAGTTGATAAAACAAAATGGAAATTTCTTTATATTCCATTTATCAATGCATATGTTTAAACATAAATCCTGTTGGGCTTGAATTAAATTTCAAATCTATGAGTGGTGAAAAGTTGAGATTTTAAAGATTGGTATGAGATTCCTTAGACCTTTCTCATTTTATCAATATCGTTTCTTAATTTAGACTCATAATCTGAATATAAATGCGTGGCCCAGCTGGTTGTGTGGTTGACTTGGTTACCTAAAGGGTATGTTTGTTTTGAGGGAAATGAATTTGGGATTAGATTAATAATCTTGTATTCCATGATGGTTGCAATTAATGGGTTCGGATATACTATTTGGGGCGGATTCTTAATCCCATAAACATGGAATAATTCTATCTTAGGTGGAGTGGTGGGATTGACAATTCGGAATTGAAAAATCTATATTCAAATGTCAAAAAAAAATTTATTATTATTTTTTTAGAACAATATTATATATTTTTTAATTAGAAAAAAGTTTTTTATTATTAGTTTTAGAAAAACAATTTATTTTTTCTTTATAAAAAACAGTTTATGATTTTAAAAAAACTTTTTGTTGTTTTTTTAAGAAATCTGTTTATTATTATTTTTTTAAAAATGTTTTTTATTATTTCTTATTTTAAAGTATGTTTTTTAATTATTTTAAAAACTGTTTTTAATATATTTTTTATTTTAAAAACTGTTATTTCTTTTTGTTTTTAAGAAAC